>SJYC01025672.1:0-18026 GCA_006408675.1 Madoqua kirkii | reverse complement strand
GAAGGAATGATGCTAAAGCTGAAACTCCAGTACTTTGGCCACCTCATGCGAAGAGTTGACTCATTGGAAAAGACTCTGATGCTGGGAGGGATTGGGGGCAGGAGGAGAAGGGGATGACAGAGGATGAGATGGCTGGATGGCATCACGGACTCAATGGACGTGAGTCTGAGTGAACTCCAGGAGTTGGTGATGAACAGGGAGGCCTAGGGTGCTGCAATTCATGGGGTCACAAAGAGTTGGACACGACTGAGCGACTGAACTGAATTGAATAGTTACAGTTGGAGAAAATTTTCTAAGTTGACATTCTCTCCTTAGGAGGATAAAATTTCCATAAAAACACACACAAAAGAACTTTCTTCCATTCTACATTGATTGCAAGGGGATTTTGTATTGAAAGCCCTGCACTAATTCTAGTGTTCCTGTCTCCAGTAACGTGAATAGTATCTACCCCAACATATGTGATATAAAGAGGATACCTGGTGGCCCAGTGGTAAAGAATCCACCTGCCAATGCAAGAGACGTAGGTTCAATCTTTGGATCACGAAGATTCCTTGGAGGAAGAAATGGCAACCCACTCCAGTATTCTTGCCTGAGAAATTCCATGGACAGAGCCTGTCAGGTACAGTCCAGAGGGTTGCAAAATAGTCAGACACGGCTTAGTGACTAAACAACCACAACCAAATTGTCATAACATATTAACAAACAGCACATGTCCTAGCAGAAGAGATACATGTATAGAGATAGAGGACCTCTGACATACTACATGATCGGATTGAGCAGTCCAGAACAGATTCTTATTATACTGAAAGTATGAGTCTCCTCAAGTTTGGCAGATCTCAAAGAGGTTAGCTTATCATTTTCTGAGCCAAAATATTCAACACGAGGAAATGTGTAACTTGAATGCCAAATCTTTCCTAGACATCCTCATTAAGAAAAACACTGGATAACATAGGGGGAAAATGGGCAAAAGATGAATACATCACATATACACACAGACACATAAAGATCCCTAACATTATTTGTCACTGAGGAAATGTAAGTTAACACAACTACATACCCATTAGGAAGACTAATCTAAAAACTGTCCACGTGTGAATGAGGATATAGAGCAACTACAACTCTCATACATTTTTCATTAGTTCAGTTCAGTTCTGCCGCTCAGTTGTGTCCGACTCTTTGCAACCTCATGGACTGCAGCACACCAGGCCTCCCTGTCCATCACCAACTCCTGGAGCTTGCTCAGACTCATGTCCATTGAGTCAGTGATGCCATCCAACCATCTCATCCTGTTGCCCCCTTCTCCTCCTGCCTTGACACATTTTTCATGGGAATACAAAATGGTACGATGGCAGTTTCTTAAAAAATTAAATGTAACACCTGCTGCTGCTGTTGCCGCTGCTACTGCTAAGTAGCTTCAGTTGTGTCCAACTCTGTGTGATCCATAGACGGCAGCCTTCCGGGATCCCCCCGTCCCTGGGATTCTCCAGGCAAGAACACTGGAGTGGGTTGCCATTTCCTTCTCCAATGCATGAAAGTGAAAAGTGAAAGTGAAGTCGCTCAGCCGTGTCCGACTCTTAGTGACCTCCATGGACTGCAGCCTATCAGGCTCCTCTGTCTGTGGGATTCTCCAGGCAAGAGTACTGGAGTGGGTTGCCATCACCTTCTCCAAATGTAACACCTACTATATGCCAATTCCATTCCTAGCTGTACACCCTAAGAAATGAAAACATAAGCCCACATAAAGACCTGTACATGAAAGCTCATTCAGATTTATCTGTAAGAGTGAAAAATGGGAAACAATCCTAATGTCCATCAATAATGAATGGATAAACAAATGTGACATGTCTATTCAATGGAATACTATTCTGCAACAAAAAGGAATGGAAAATTGATGTTTACCGCAGGATGAATCTTTTCTTTTCTTTCTAACTGTTATTGGAGTATAGTTGCTTCACAATGCTGTGTTAGCTTTTGTTTTATGTTTATGCATATTCCCTCTTTTTTGGATTTCCTTCCCATTTAGGTCACCACAGAGCACTGAGTCCAGTTTCCTGTGCTATACAGTAGGTTCGAGTTTGTCATCTACTTTATACATAATATCAGTAATATAGATATGTCAACTGGAATCTCCCAATTCACCCCACTCCCTTTTCCCCCTTGGTATCCATATGTTCTATTTCTGCTTTGCACATAAGATCATCTATACTATTTGTCTAGGTTCCGTGTATACACACTAATTATATGATACTTGTTTTTCTCTTTCTGACTTATTTCAAAGGATGACTTTTAAAATGAGTAGCTGAGTGAAAGGAGCCAGACAAAAGGAGAGGACAGAGTGGATGATACCATTTAATTTCAGAAAATATTAATCTGTGATAACAGGAAGCACAGTAGTGGTTCTGGGGGAGGGGGTGGAGGCAGGGAGGGATTACAAAGAAGCAAAGGAAACCTTTGAGACGGATGGAAATGCTCATTATCATGATTGTGGTGTGTACGTCTGTTAAGATGGATCAAATTATACTCTCCAGATGTGTGTGGTTTGGTACATTTCAATTATATCTCAATAAGATTAGGGGTCAGGGAAACCCTTGAGAAAGCTAACACTTTAAGACGTTTAGGTTTAGGTCTCTCCTGATCCCATCCCAGGAGAAGAAATCTTAAGAGGCATAGACCAAGGAATACAGTGTTTAAAAATTGTGTCCTAGACTTTAGGCAGCCTATAGCCTATAACTAAAGCTATAGCTGATAGTTGAAAAAAATAACCGTGGCTGATAAAATGTGTCTGGATAGATCTTATATATTCAGATTTAAGGCTTACTCAGTGACACAAGGGAGAAGGCAATGGCACCCCACTCCAGTGTTCTTGCCTGGAGAATCCCAGGGACGGGGGAGCCTGTTGGGCTGCCATCTATGGGGTCACACAGAGTTGGACACGACTGAAGTGACTTAGCAGCAGCAGCAGCAGCAGCAGCAACACAAGAAAGGCTATTGTATATTTCTGTAGTAGAGCGTCACTGGGATCTTGGTCAGGTTCGAAAAACCTTAATGGAGGAGGTAATATCAGTAGTCCTTTATTCAGATTGTGTGGATATACAAATGCCCGAAGTATATAGAAGATTTATAAGTCCTATTTAAGAAAGAATTGAATTAAATTATGACCTTGATTAGGTTCTTGAATTTCCTAGCTTCATTTACTAACTGAAGATCCAGTCTTTCCAGTACTATCCTATTCAAACTCTTCTATGGTGTTCAAACTAGTTTTTAAAGCAAAAGACTTTTCAATGAAGCAAAATTTCACTTAAAACACCCACCTCAGTCACTACCCATGCTATAAATAAAAGCAGAAACTTGTGACTATATGTTTATTTTTTATGGTTACATTTTAAAATCCATATCAACAAGTATAATGTAAGCAGAGATCAACCCCAGCAGTAATTTTTATATCTTGTTGGGATTGCAGAGTTTTCAGAAATTCTAGATTCATGCAGACAAGGAATTTCCAGTGGCATTTTTAAATCAGTGCCCAAGGAAAACTCTTCAGTTAACCTATCCAGTAGCTTAAGGGGATGTTAATAAAGGTTTGCCTCTTAGTGGTATTCCTAGTAATATCTAACAACTGATTTCCTTCCTTACTGAAAAAAGGGAGGGAAAAAGCACCACAGACTTAAAAAGTTAAAATCATCTGATATAAAATTACCACAGGTCCAGGGGCTGTGTATGTCCTCCAACTGCCCGGCTCGTGGTACATAACACTAAAGCAGACATACCTGAGACTTGCCTATTTCACAACAGTGCACACAGGTTGTAACAGTGTCTTTACTTGTACAGTTTTATGTGTTCCGACATGCACAAACTTATATTATTCTCGAGAAAAGAAAAAGCTGAGTCAGAACCGAGTGACAAACCCGACAGCCCATTGAAGTTGTATAAGAGGTTCAAGTATCTAATCCAGACGGCAAGGCTGAAGGGGTTTTGCGGGTGTAATTAACATGCCTGATTAGTTTACACTGAGCTGATCAAAAAGGGAGATTATCGGTGGTGGCCTAACTTAACCAGGTGAACATTTTCAAAGAGGGTCCTGAGATCAGAAGCAGAAGCCAGAGACTCTTTGTGGATCTTAAAGAAATAGACATCCCTGAGAATTATGGCTTCACAATGAATACTGCCTACCATTATATGGACTGGAGAAGACTGTGCTTCACATGGATACTCTGGGCCCAATCAATGTCTGGAATATTCTAAAGATCATAGGACCCAGAAAACCATGCCCAGATTCCTGATCCATGGAAAATGTGTGACAATAAGTGTGTATTGTTTAAGGACATATTTGTGGTGATTTATTATCCAGCAGTAGAAGAATGAATACAGATGCTTTATTAAATAATTCTATGAGAATTTTAGAGCTGTCATTCAATGTTAAAAATTCTTTAAGCTCAGAAATATAGCTGAGAGTGATCTCAGATTAGCTCAGAAAGCTCAGCTAAAAAAAAAAAATTATAAAGAATCATCTAACATTATGTTGTAAGAACCTGAGAAAAATAGTAAGCAACTGGCTAGGCTCTGCAAACATAGTTAAGCCAAAAGCTGGAAATGGCCTCCAATTGTTAAAAGCTCATTTATAGCATATACGTTCGAGTATGTTTTATCACCATTAAATTTTTTTAGCCTATATATTAATACTAAAATACATACAAGCTACAAAAGTAAAAAATGTAATTTTACAGGCGAGGAGCTTGTCAGATACCACCATCAAGTGATCAAAGTTTACATGACCAGTTATGGGACAAATTGAAATCTTGGGCCTGCTGTTAGGATGTAATGAGAATACAACACTGCTTCTACCGTATTACTGCCCAAGTTACACAGCTACCTGCATTTCATCACAAGGAAACATCAAACAAACTGAAAGTGAAAGACATTCTACAACATAATCAACCTGTAATAATCCACCTGTAATCTCCAAAAACTTCAAGGTCCTGAAAATCAATGAAAGACTGAAGAATTGTTCCACAATGGAAGAAAACAAAAAGACACAGCAACCAAATGCTTTGTTATTCTAGACGGGATTCATCTGCTCCAAAGACCATTGCTGGGGCAATCAGAAGAACTTGAATGGGGTCTGGGGATCATGATTATATACAAATGTTAATTTCTTGTGTTTTGGAATCTTAGTTCACAATAAAAAGATAGGATTATCAATTGACTTTTTTTAGCCTTTAAAGTTAACTCAGAAAGAAATGATTTTCCAGTTGTACACTCTTTATTGTTTACCCTGTTTACACTGTTTACAATTGCAAGGTTTTACTTGCAATTGTTTTAGAGAAGAACATCTTTGTTTATAAGAATTACACATAAAAGTATTTGGGGTTATAAGACATCATGTTAGCAATCTACTTTCAAATAGTCAAGACAAAGATGTTCATTAAATTTTTTTTGTAAATCTGAGATTGTTTTAAGATTAAAGATGCACGGAAAACTACGCACGACTTTCAAGAAATTATGCACTTGGGCAACCCCGAGAGGAGCACTGTTTTTTAAAACAGTGATTTATTTTCTCCAAATATAACACAATGTTAACTAAAACTACCTCTCATCTGTAAGGCAACCATATACTTTCCCACTTATTTAAAAAACTGTAAAACGTATCATTTTTCTTTTTTGTGGTTTTGCTAATTGTTTTTTCCCTTTGTGATAGGTCATGATTTATATAATTATAGACTTTGAAAAATCTGCAGGAGGTATTTGCTAAAATAAGTACAAATTTCTTATATTTTCATGCATCCTTTAATCCTCCATTTTTCTCAGAAATGTAATTTTGGTTGGAGTCTTTTTTCCTTATACATCCTCTAGTGCTATTTATTATTTAGAATCAGTTAATTACAGTATTCTACAACTTGTAGGGTCTAACAACAAATCCTCCATACATGTTCAAGTGTTATTTTAGGGTAAACAATAAAGAGTGTACAACTGGAAAATCATTTCTTTCTGAGTTAATTTTAAAAGCTAAAAAAAGTCAATTTATAATCCTATCTTTTTATTGTGAAGTAAGATTCCAAAAATAGCTTTCTCATGTATAATTACTGGAGACAAGTCACATATTTAGAAAAGTCTGTAAACATTTCTTTGTTTCATGTCTTTTAAAGAAAAATACTTCCCACTAAATTTTTTGACGTTTAATATTTTCATATATTTTCACTGTCATGAAACTCCTTTATCAGAATAATTACTTTCTGATTACTGCTGCTGCTAAGTCGCTTCAGTCATGTCTGACTCTGTGCAACCCCATAGACAGCAGCCCATGAGGCTCCCCAGTCCCTGGGATTCTCCAGGCGAGAACACTGGAGTGGGTTGCCATTTCCTTCTCCAATGCATGAAAGTGAAAAGTGAAAGTGAAGTCGCTCAGTCATGTCTGACTCTGCGACCCTGTGGACTGCAGCCTACTAGGCTCCTCCATCCATGGGATGTGCCAGGCAAGAGTACTGGAGTGAGGTGCCATTGCCTTCTCCGTCCGTCCTGATTACTAGATGGAGATCAGTAAGGCAAGGGAATGAGGTTGTGATCCTCATGAAGAGAGCAAGCTTTGCCCTCTCTTGCTCCCAAGGCTGCTGCTATGTAATACTTAGCTATGTAGTCAGTGAGCCTACAGAATCTCTTCCCTTTCTAGATGTATCTCATCTTCTTCAGCTAGCACTATTCTTTACCCAACACCAAGGAATCCAACTTACAGATGAACACTGTCCACAGTTCGGGCTTACTCTTCAGTGCTAAAAGTTTCTTTAAGCTCAGAGTTAGGGCAGAGAGCAATCTCTGAAACCCAAATCAGCTAAAAAAGAAACAATATAGAGTTACCCAAAAGGATACACCAGGAAACTGAGAAAGATAAGTATGCTGCTTGCTGAAAATGTCAACTTAAGAAGACCTTTGGAGTGGACTTCCCTACTGGTCCAGTGATTAAGAATCCACCTTCCAATACAGGGGATGAAGGTTTGATCCCTGCTTGGGGAACCAAGATTGCACATGCCGAGGGGCAACTGAGCCTGCCAAAGACCCCGTGCTGCCAAAACAATTGAACAAAAAGCGAGGTGATGCATAAAACCCAGGTAGGGCTTTATGTAAACATGTGCAAGACGTACAAAAATTAAAATTATATACAGTCAAAGGTAAAGCTATATTTCAGCACAATATGTAATCCAAAGAGCCTAGGTTTTGAAACCAGATGGCTAGTGCCTAGCTTTCGTTTTTACCAGTTAGGTAAACTCTGATGGGTAATTTAACTTCTCAGTGCCTTAGTTTCCTCATGTGTAAACTGGAGATAACACTGTTTACTCTGCATGGTGTTGCAAAGATTAGATAGGATGCACAGGAAGTATCCAACATGAAGCTGGCGTGTAATAAACACCTGGGGGGAAATGGTAATTATCCTTCATATCTGTGAGGTGGCGAGTGATGGTACTAAAAGAAAGTCACATGACAATTTAAAACATTGTTATATTTTTACCAAAATATACAGGCACATGGTTCAAACAGTTACATGATACTAAGAAGTATACACAGAAAATATGCAGTGCTCAGCCCCGTCTCTCAGCCTCTGTTTCATCCTCCACACTTAACACATTTCTGCTTTAGTAGCCGCTTCCTCTAGCACAGACACACCTTCTCGATATTTAAATTACTCAAATATTACTACCTATTACGTAATATCACAATAGTATCATCATGATTATATTTCACTTATTTTTTCCCTTGAAGTTAATGATTACCCCTTTTAAAAAATGTTCTTAGTCTTCTATGTAATGATCATTGATTTTTTTCCCCCCACAGTTTCCAAAAGCTTTTTAATGTAATTTTTGGCATTTTTGTTGTTGTTCAGTTGCTAAGTCGGAGAAGGCAATGGCACTCCACTCCAGTACTCTTGCCTGGAAAATTCCATGGACAGAGGAGCCTGGTGGGCTACAGTCCATGGGGTCGTGCAGAGTTGGACACAACTGAAGCGACTTAGCAGCAGCAGCAGTTGCTAAGTCGTTTCCAAATCATTTTGACCCCATGGACTGTAGCATGCCAGGCTCCTCTGTCCTCCACTATCTCCTAGAGTTTGCTCAAATTCATGTCCGTTGAGTCAGTGATGCTATCTAAACAGCTCATTCTTTTCTGTCCGCTTCTCCTTTGCCTTCAATCTTTCCCAGCATCAGGGTCTTTTCCAATGAGTTGGCTCTTTGCATCAGGTGGCCAAGGTATTTTCTGCATAGGCATCAGCGTGGATAAATGGTCCTCTCTCTCTCTTTTTTTTTCTCTAGAAATATACATCCTACAACCTTTGTCTCTTTTGCTCAATCTGGAATATTGCTCCCTGGGCCTCTTGCACGTCTCTTAGGAGCTCTTTTCCTGATCACCCGGAGCATTCCTTTGCCTTGCACCACTATTATTGGAATTTCCCTTTCCTGGATTCCCTAGCTTTCTCAATCTTGTTTCACTCTCATATTGTGTAGAGCACATCCTTCAGCAGCCTCCTGGTTAAGACCCCTCTTAGCAGATTCATCTTTAAGACCTACCTTGCATGTAGAATCAGAACACAAGGCACCTACAGAAGGAACCTTGAAAAACACCATCATTTAAGAAACTGTTCAAGAAGAACTTCTTTCTTGAACTCTCCCCCATGGCACGGGGACCCCTGCTCAATGTTATGTGGCAGCCTTGAAGGGAGGGGAGTCTTGGGGAGAATGGATACAGGTGTATGTATGGCTGAGTCCCTTTGCTGCCCACTTGACACTATCAAACATTGTTAAACAGCTGTATTCCAATACGAAATTAAAAGTTTTTAAAAATTAAAAAAACCAACGTAATGTCCATGTTATTGACAAAGAAAAAGATATTTAAAAAAAGAAAGATGCTATACAAAAGACAAGTGGAAAGCAGTAGACAGAATGAGAATCGGAAGAGTGTGATGTCTCATAAGCAAAGGAAGGAAAGAATTTTAAGAAGGAGGGGGTCACCAGAGATGAATTATCCATTTCTCAGAAATCTCTTTGCTAAGGAAAAGAATATGACAAGGAGAGTGCGAGCTGTTCTTAACCTTGAGGGCACTTTTTCTTTACCCTGAGAAATGCACATATTCCTTTCACGAGGAAAAAATTATTAGGGGCCTCCCTCCCCCATGATGAGTTAAATTATTGTTCTGATGTTACTTAAATATGTAAAAATAGAAGCTTGGTTTATGCTTGTTGTTCTTATGTAAATAGAAATGAACAAATCTATAAGTTAAACGTAAGTAAAATTATCAAGTTAAATCAGTTTAATATTGCAGGTGATTCCCAAACCCTCCAATGCCCACGCCCCTTCCTTGAAGCCAAATTACTGATTTCATGTGAATGTGGTACAAATGACCGTAGTCAGACAATTTGGGTTTTGGCCTATGACCACCACTACATTCTTCAGGTAGCAAGTTTTCCCACCACTTTTCTCTGATTGAAGGACAGAAAAACTTACTCGCTGTGCTCTGAAGTTACTTGGCTCTCGTGTGGCACAACCCCATCGCTCACATAGTAAGTTGCCGTCTGTCCCTTTGTCCTCAGTCAGTGTCATTCATAACAGCACTATTTGTTACCAACTAAAATCAGCCTTGCGGAGAAGGCAATGGCACCCCACTCCAGCACTCTTGCCTGGAAAATCCCATGGACGGAGGAGACTGGCAGGCCACAGTCCATGGGATCCCTAAGAGTCGGACACGACTCAGCAACTTCACTTTCACTTTTCACTTTCATGCATTGGAGAAGAATCCCAGGGACGGGGGAGCCTGGTGGGCTGCCGTCTATGGGGCTGCACAGAGTCAGACACGACTGAAGTGACTTAGCAGCAGCAGCAGATCAGCCTTGGGCAGTGAAATAAGACCGCATGACTCAGATACCAGGTGTTTATTCTTACGTTTGGATTTTTTCTTTTAATAAAAGATTTTCTTGAAATAGAATCTTCTGTTATAGCAACATTGACTAGGCTCCTTCTTCCCATGCTTATTACTCTACTTGAGGCTCAGATGATATGATCAGTGAAGTGATCAAGTTCAAAGACTGTTTACTGGACCATATTCTCTGGAGCTGGACCTGTCATTGTGTGAAGAGAAAGTCACTCAGTCGTGTCCAACTCTTTGTGACCCCAGGGAATTTTCCATGCCAGAATACTGGAGTGGGTAGCCTTTCCCTTCTCCGGGGTCATTGTGAGAAGCAATGGGACAAAAATAGAGCCGAAGTAGGAGGGATTTCTTGGAATGCTTTTCCTTCCACCGGACTATGGAAGGGAGGACTTTCCCAGTCTGCTACTGCCAGAGGGAGGGCCTACCAGCCATTCTCCTTCCCTTTCTCTCTCCCCTTTTCCTTCCATCTCTCCCTTACCCTGTGCAATATCCCACTCCAGGGTCTTAAGCTTGAGAGCTGCCCAATTTCCAGCGAGATACACACATTTCACTGAGGGTAGGAATCATATCTCAGTAAAGAATGGTTTTTGCTTTGGTTATCCAAAAACCCAACAGCATTTTAACCCAAGAATGGTCTGCAACTTCCCTGGTGGTCCAGTGGCTAGGACTCCACACTCCCAATGCAGGGGTCTCGAGTTTGATCCCTGATTAAGGAACTAGATCCCACATGCCACAACTGAGAGTTCACATGCTGCAGCTAAAGAGCCTGCAAGCCACAGCTAAGACCCAGTGCAGACAAATTAAAAGTGAGAGAGAGAGAGGGTGCACCATTTAAAAAAAAAACAGTCTAATTTCTCAACTAGCACAAAAGTGTGGTGATGAAGAGTTGCAAGACTTGGTTCAGCTGCTGAATAATGCTTTCAGGCTTCCTCTGGCCCCACTGTTCTTGTGTGGGTTTATCTTTCTGCTCTTTGCTTCATAGTTGCAAGTAGCTGTCAAGGCTTCAGAAATGCCCATGGCAGGAACAAAGGGACAAGGGTAGCGCTGATCAAGTTTTTGTTTTGCTTTAATAGAGAAGTAAAAACGTTCTCAGAACCACTGCCAGCTCTTTCCTGTTCTTGTCTAAACTGTTCTGGGATAGCTAATATTTACTTTTTTTTTTTTTCTCTTTAGTTCTCTGGTGTCTCAGTGGTAAAGAATCTGCCTGCAGTGAAGAAGATGTAGGGGATGGGAGTTCAATCCCTGGGTCAGGAAGATCCCCTGGAGTAGGAAATGGCAACCCACTCCGGTATTCTTGCCAGGAAAATCCCATGGGCAGAGGAGCCTGGTGGGCTGCAGTCCATGGCGTCACAGAGTTGGACAGGCCTGTGTGACTGAGCAGGGACACACATACTGCAGGCAGGCAAGGGAGACTGGTAATGGGCATTGTCAGCCCAACAACATGTCAGCCACAGATGGTGACAGTTGCTGGGTCATGCTGTTCCCACCTTTCATCTCAGAGGACAGACTTCCAAGCTGTGCAGGCAATTATGTGACATTAATCATAGATGCTGGGAGATAAGCAATATGAGCGATCAAATTTAACTGTACGATTGTGATTAACACAGAGAGTCAGGGTAGCTGAAATGTTGAAATATGAAGTTGGAAAGTATTTCAGAATGGAATCATGAGCTATGCTAAAAAAAAATACCACCGATTAGGGGAAGATCAGAAATTAAGAATGCAAAAAAAAAAAAAAAAAAAAACCCAACAAGTGAAATTCTGAAAACCTTGTAAAAGATTCCAAAATAAAAAGACATTAAAATATATGTGTGCATATAATTTCAGAGAATATTAGGAAGAGTCAAGTTATTTGAAGTCAAAGAAGAGAAACGTAAGTGTAAATAAGTATAAAAATTTAGGAACCATTGTTTAGAAGTAGAGTCTTATTTTGTGATGAGGGTCTTTTTAAAATTCTATTGGAATATAATTGTGCTATAATGTTATGTTAGTCTCTGCTGCACAACAGTGTGAATCAGCTATATGTATACATATATTCCCTCCTCTTGGGAGGGCCGCCGTCACCCAACCTCCATCGCGGCCCCCATCCCATCCACCTAGGTCATCACATAGCACCAAGCTGAGTTCCCTGTGCCATACAGCAGGTTCCATGATATATATGACACAAAATTTTTGAGAAACTGATGAATAACTGCTTTCAATTCATATAGGAGCGACTACCCAAGGAAAACATTATAATTGTCTTGTAATTAAACATGTTTGTAAATGAATTTAAACCTCATTTTTGAGTCAGTCAAATTTATTGTTAAATAACTCTTGGGACACAGAAGCCTATTCAAGTTTTCTAAGATAAGAACAGTTGTTGGTATTCTGATTTTACAGAATACATATAATTATATGCATCCATTGAGAAGAAAATATGCCACTCATTATTTTGAGAGTACACAATTTTTGCCAAGTGTGTTAATTTGATTTATTCATCAAGTATCTAATAACCTCTCCCTATGTTCCAAGTAAGCCCGGTAAGAGGCATTGCAGATGCAATGGTAAAGATGCAGAATGGCCTTTTAGGCTGGTTGTGGAAGAAAGACAATTAAATAACCAACTATAATAAAGGTCGGATGGGGGAAATACCTAATGCCAGAGTGGCATCCAGCACACACCCAGGGGAGAGCAGGAGAGGAGGGTTAGGGGAAGTCAGAGAAGGCTCTGGGGGTAAGTGATGTCTAAGGCGAGACCCAAGGATAAACAGGAATGAGCCAGAGAAAGGTGCTGGGCTGGGGAGAGGGTGGAGGCCAAGGTTCCCACTGTGAAGCAGGACATGCTCTCGGGTGAGAAAATCAGAGACAGGGGGTCAGTTTGAAAGCAGTTAAGGAGACAAAGCTCCAAGCTTGGAGTCCAGAGGCGCGGATTCCAGTCCTAGCTCTGCTGTATCCAAGACACACGTTGGGACATGGGGAAAGCCACTTGGAACAAGATCTGGCGAGATGCATATTCCGAGGTATTCAGTTTCCACTCCTCGGCCTTCTGGATCACCTGTGCTGGCATTCTGGGGTTCTGTGTTTCAGATTCTGCCTCAGGTTTATTTGCACAAATAGTGCAGGAGGACCCCAGTGCCTTGCACATGGCAGCCCAGTGGTCATACCAGCCCTCCCGTCCTTACGTTGGCAGACAAAGGCCTCGACTCTGGAGGCTTTGTGGGAACGTTGGCACCTGTGGAAGCCTGAACTGGAGCCTGAGCTGAAGTTTGCTTGGGTTTGAGCCTTGGCCTGAGGCTTTGGCCGGCAGAGCCTGAGATGTCTGGCAATGTCGGCATGAGCAGTTTTCTGGAACTTGGGCTGCACAACGCAGGCAAGGCGATGAGCTTGTGGCTGCTGCCCTTTGGGAGCTCAGGCTTGAGCAGCCAGGATTAAGTTAAAAAATCTCACTGTGGAGCGTGTTAAATGGCATCTTAGGTGTCTGAAACCTAAGTGAGGTTTTCTATTCTTAGTACTGCGTTTTCTATTTTTGAGAAGTTAAATCAAATAAGCACCTCTCCACCCCTTAATCCTAAACACTTAATACCAGCTACTTACCTATGGCTAATGTTAACAAACCACGGGAAATTTCAAAAAAAAAAACACAAGACACGATCTTCTGAAATAATTTCCCTTGGTACAAAACTTACTTCTTGTTTTCTCTTGCTGCTGCTACTGCTGCTAAGTCTCTTGCCTTTCAAGTAATTAACCCTTCTCTTTTGAGTTTGAACTATGCAGTATAAGATTCTTCTGTAGTCATTCCAAATGGCAGGTAATAATAATAAAAACCCCTTTATTTATACTGCATGGACTTGAAAGTGTCATTTGGCAACCTGATGTGCCATGCCAGCAGCATTTCGTTTTAGTTGGGAGTTAGGTGAACAGTAGTTGGGCCAACTCAGTGAATCATAAAACCCGCTAATTGGAGCCGGAAAATGGTTTTTGGCCATGCCCTCACAGGTATTTAAAGTCTTGATAAATTCTGACCCTACTGTTTGGACTCTGTTAAGAGAGGGAAAGCGGTGCCCCTGTTATCACCTGATGCAATTATGCTCATTAGAAATTAAAAGATTTCCAATATTTAAATCCCTCTTTCGCTGAGTATCTTATCACACTCAAAAACTGAAATGCAAGTTATACGTGTGTGTGCTCAGTTACTTCAGTCGTGGCCAACTCTTTGCAACCCTATGGATTGTAGCCTGCCAGGCTCTTTGTCCATGGGATTCTCCAGCAAAAAGCTGGAGAGGATTGCCGTGCCCTCCTCCAGGGGTTCTTCCTGGTCCAGGGATCAAGCTCAAGTCTCCTGCATCTCCTGTATGCGAGTGAATTCTTTACCCACTGACCCACCTGGGAAGCCCGCAGGTTATATATCTTTAATAAACAAACAGATCTTAAAACTAACTAGCTTGTTGACTTCCCTGGTGGCTCGGATGGTAAAGCGTCCGCCTACAATGTGGGAGACCTGGCTGTGATCCTCGGGTTGGGAAGATTCCCCTGGAGAAGGAAATGGCAAGCCACTCCAGTACTCTTGACTGGAAAAATCCCATGGATGGAGGAGCCTGGTAGGCTACAGTCCATGGTGTCGCAAAGAGTTGAACATGACTGAGTGACTTCATTTCTTTCTTTCTTTAAAACTAGCCACTATTTCACATTCTTTGAAGTTTCATTCCCTGAATTTGTTCCATTTTTCTCAATAAAAATCCAAACTAACACCTATTTTCTTGAAAACTACATTACTATAGTGGCTTAATCTCAGCTTTCCCTGGAAATAATGCAAGGAGAATATTTCAAAGAATAGTCTTTCAGGGGTGACAGCTGGTGTTTCAGCACCTGCTTCTACACCTGAGAGTAGGAGATCCAAGGCGGCTAAATCTCAGTTGTTTGCTTAATTGGCCAGATTTCATACATAATCTGCTCTGGTGTTGTCTTTCACTTTTTCCATACGGTGAAGTTAGCAAGACCTTTTCCACTGTTAAGAGAGATTAAAATTGAAAAACTTGGTCACAGCTTTCTTGCCTCAGAAAGACAATGTTACTGTTCTTCAAAGGGTGATAGAAAATGCATTCTCCCAGGGTTATAAAAGGATTATTATTTGTCCAGTACTTTAAGGGAAACAAAAGGATCTCTCTCTTAGCTGTTTAGCATTTATCCTCAATACTTTTAGGTGTCAATCTAGTCCCTGCACGAATTTAATGATAATTTTCTTCCTTTAGTGGTAGAATAATTAAGTGCTTTTGTTTGTTTTTATCCTTTGGTTTATGGTATCACAGCAGAAAAATTCAAGTTTTGACCAGAAAAGCTTCTGAAATGCCCTAAATGCATTTTTTCTTAACTAAGGGAGCACCCCACTTTATCTAGTGGGATTTAGCAAACACAATCTGGTAGTAGACAAGTCAAAGCATTTACCTTAAATTGATAGTGATTTACTCTTTTAGACATGTTTTCACATCCATTGCATCATTTGATCTACAGCCTTGTTAGACACAGCATGGAAAGGTAAAAATTTCCAAAAGTATATCTTTTTCCATCTATTATATCAATAATTAAATATGAAAGTCAACCCCTTCTTCCTACAGGGTGTTTGTTATCCAAACTTTTTTTTCCGGTCACACCACATGGCTTGGGGATCTTAGGTTCTGACTGGGAATCGAGTCTTGTCCCCTAGCAGTGGGGGTAGAGCTCTGACCACCAGACTGCCAGGGGTTCCCTGTTATCCAAACTTAACTCCTTCACCTGAGCCATAAATGTATGTGCTCCTTCTGATTCAGTCCTTGATTCCTCCTTCTTTTAAATTATCTTTAACTTTTAAATTAATTATTAATTTACCATGCATGCTCTTCCTTGGAGATCTTACTTACTTGCAAGGTTCCCTTCAATTATCACTTTCACAAGTTGACTTCTAAATGCCGATCTTCAGAACTGACCTCTCCTGAGAACTTGACTTTCCAACTCTTTGCTAGACACAGATGTATCTCAACTCAAAGACATTAAGAGCAGTCTAAGGTCAGCCTGGCACCCCACTCCAGTACTCTTGCCTGGAAAATCCCATGGACAGAGGAGCCTGGTAGGCTGCAGTCCATGGGTTGCAAAGAGTCGGACACACCTGAGCGACTTTCCTTTCACTTTTCACTTTCATGCATTGGAGAAGGAAATGGCAACTCATTCCAGTATTCTTGCCTGGAAAATCCCAGGGACGGGGAAGTCTGGTGGGCTGCTGTCTCTGGGGTCGCACAGAGTTGGACACGACTGAAGCGACTTAGCAGCAGCAGCAGGAGCAGCAGCAAGGGCTGCTCAGAGGCAGGTTTGTGTGTTTGAATTGGTGTTTTGTCTTAATAAATTGCAAAAGCAAATCAAATAAATATAGATTTTCCACTACTTTATGTTCATCAGTTTTTTTCTAGCCATTAAACTTGGCCCTCAACTTTCAAGTCCTGTACGTTCAAAATCTGAAGATAGCGTAACACTATTTTCAGTAACCCAACATTTCACAATGTATTCAAAAGGTTAAACAAACAGAAGTTGTGCTCCTCTGAAATGAATATCAGTTTTCTTAGTTTGGTATTACTCCTTAAAAATCACTCCTGAACAGTTGGCAGGTGCAAGTGAATTCCAGGCAGATTCCTTAAGGCTAGTGATTAGGTTAAATGCGTTTTTCAGCATCAGAGTGCATTAGCAAAGCCAAAGGCCATGGGTATTTGTCAAAGGTCATCAGAAAACGAAGTATAAGTTTAAGAAAAGACCCTAAGAAGCTTGGCCAACTCTAGGCGGATTCAGGAATTCTGGTCATTTTATGGAGACGTTAGAGGTGAATCCTGTAGGAACTGGAGGGAACTTTCCGGGCTATTTCCCTTCCTATGGCCTTACAAAGTTCTGGGATGATAATCAATCCAGAATTCTAAAGTTCTGAAAGCAGTATCACTCTGGAGGCTAGTGATACTCTGCTATGAGGACACTTCAACTCACTCCATCAACCTGAGTTCCCTGGCAAGCTATGACGTCGAGGCAGGAAAAGGTATTGTTGCTCATTAGCTGGGAAGCAGACGTAGGTGAGATTGCACCGTGAGAGAGGGTAAGCCACTCGAAACAAAGGAACCGCAGGCCCCCTGACGTCTCTACGCCCGCAGCCCCGGGCCTTGACCACGCGCTGCGTGGGGGCGGGGAGCCGGAAGGGCGCGGCCGGAGGCGCGGTGGGCGGGGCCGAGGGAGGGGGCGTGTCCTCGAGGAGGCGGGGACAAGATGGCCGCCCGGGCCGCTCGGAGGACCTGAGAGGCGGCGGCGGAGGCCCCGCCCCCCGGCGGGAGGGCCGCTCTGTGCGCGCCCGCTCTATGATGCTTGCGCGCGTCCCCCGCGCGCCGCGCCGCGGGCGGGGCGGGTCTCCGGGATTCCAAGGGCTCGGTTACGGAAGAAGCGCAGCGCCGGCTGGGGAGGGGGCTGGATGCGCGCGCACCCGGGGGGAGGCCGCTGCTGCCCGGAGCAGGAGGAGGGGGAGAGCGCGGCGGGCGGCAGCGGCGCTGGCGGCGGCTCCGCCATCGAGCAGGGGGGCCCGGGCTGCGCGCTCGCCCCGTCCCCGGTGAGCGGCGCGCGCAGGGAGGGCGCGCGGGGCGGCGGCCGTGGCCGGGGGCGGTGGAAGCCGGCGGGCCGGGGCGGCGGCGGCGGCGGCGTCTGTGGCCGTGGCCGGGGCCGGGGCCGTGGCCGGGGCCGGGGCCGGGGCCGGGGCCGGGCGTGGTGCGCAGCTCCTCCACCACCCCGCTCAGAGCCACGTTGCGACGCAGCTCGGCGCCGTCTGGGAAGGGCTCCCGGCAGTCGGGGCACACCTTCTTGCGGTGAACCCACCAGTTCCGGATGCAGGCCCCACAGAAGTTGTGGCCGCAGAGCAGCGTCACCGGCTCCTTGTAGAGCTCCAGGCAGACGGAGCAGGTCAACTTGTCCTCCAGCTGCTGCGCGGCCATGGCGGCGGCGGGCGGCCCCGGACGCGGCGCGCGGAAGGAAGGCCGGGCCCTCTTAAAGGGACCACGGGCGCCGGTGTGTGGGTGGAGCGGGCGGAGCGAGGACCTTCCGGGATGACAACCTTTCTTCCCCACCGACCAGACCAGCCGCCACTCCCA
>SJYC01025671.1:0-15575 GCA_006408675.1 Madoqua kirkii | reverse complement strand
CGGCCCTCCCCCCCGGATGGAAGAAGGAGGAAGTGATCCGAAAATCTGGGCTCAGCGCCGGCAAGAGCGATGTCTACTACTTCAGGTACCTCCTTGGGGGGCGGCGGGGTCAGCCCGGGGTCTTGGGGTCGAGCTCTGACCTGGGCAGGGGGGTGTCAGCAGGACAGCGGAGGGGCCCGGGGCGGGCCCGCCGGATGATCGAAGGGGTCGGGGCCCTTGGCTGAGAGGTGACCCCCCCGCAACCCCCCAGGGCAGTGACAGCCACAGCGGCCTAATGGTGCGAGCCCCTCGGAGGGCGTCTCCACGGGGTAGGGTCTTGGGGAGTGATGGTTTGCGGCGGGGGTGGGAAACAGGGTTATTCTGTCAGGGGTGACTGGTACACCGAAGGGTTAAAAGAAGGTGCAATTCATCGAAACTATAAAACCAGCCACTGCTGGCTGCGGTCCCAAGCCCATCCCAGATTCATCATCGCAAAAAGTGTTTAATCACGCACACGTGGAAGCAAGGAGCCATCTCTGACAGTAAACCAGGCTTTAGTTACTTCGTTGGTATCCCCGGGGAAGTGTCATACAGTCACCGTTGGGGATGCCTGTAGTTTACTTGGAACCGCCCTTGTTGTTGCAGAATTGACTCTCCTTTGGAAGCAGACACTGGTCAGTTGTCAGGCTCCTCGACCAGAGTGTGTCCCCCCAGGGGACATTTGGCACTGTCTGGGGACGGTTTTGGTTGTCACACCGTGGAAGGGGGCTGCTGCTGACATGTAATGGGTAGAGACCAGGGATGCTGCTAGACATTCAGTAATAACACAGGGCAGCCCTCACTGCAAAGAATTAACTGGCCCAAAGTGTCACAAGTGCGGGATTGAGAAATCTTGGTCAGAACGATGAAAGGTTTTCAGCTTAATAATGAATCCTGTGGTCATGCTGTCCGTGTCGTTAGTTTGGATGACCCAGTAAGCTCAGGACAGGGTCTGTGGCTCTTGATACCAGTGGAATTTTCTTAACAAATTTGCTAACTTTTCTTATAAACTGTCCCATTTCTAGAAAAGAACATAAACATGTTATACTCAGTGGCTTGGAGAGCAGCGTTTGTGGGTTCATTGAATCATTTTCATGGACTATGCAGAGTTGTTGGAGTAGTTGTCATCTGCTATTTAACCATCAGAGAGTGTTAGGAAGGATTTCCTGTTTTCTGACATCAAGTAGGTTTGATTCATTACCCTGGGAAAAAGTGTGTGTGTGTAATGCACACACACACAAAATACCACGTATATGAATTGAGAATACTCTTAAATAGATTTAAGAGGTTGAAAAATATATACATGTATACGTGTATATGTGTACATGTATACATACGTCCAAGTATGATCACTACTGGCATGACATGTAAATATACAAACACATTTCTGATGATTGCTCAGATAAATGGATGAGGAATTTTAGTGAAATTGTTTCACCTATTCAAGTAAAAAAAAACGAAAGTGGTGGTGTTACGAGTTTATTTTGACATTTAATCTGAGACCACTCATCTTGAAATCTTAAATGATGCTTAGAAAGCTTATTTTAAACATACAAAGGCGATAACTGTGTTTAGTATTTCCCCATCATTACGTATTATACTTCGGTAATACTGAGTTGTTTTGGAGCAAATTGTTATTCCTCTCAGGCTCACTAGTCTCAGGTAGTGCTTTTCACTATTGTTCGGTTTTGCAGAGTCTTTCTTTAACAGCGCCTTTTGTTTTCTTTCTAATCGAGTAGCATGCCTGCACCTCTTCAGGTGCAGTCTGTTTTGATGTCTTGTAGCCAGTGATGTTTGACAAGAATATTGCATGTCTGGGTGACCTCCTTGAGGAATGGGTGACTAACTAGCCTGTTCTCAGTAGAGCATCCTCAGCTTTGAATTTCACCCGTTTTGACTTTTTCCTGGGATATGCTTTGCTTGGTTTTGGGATGATGTATTTGTTCAAACTAACTTGGCTCCTGCAGAGCTTTTTTTGTTGCAGTTCTTGCAGCGGCTGGAAAAGTTATTTCAAAAAGGCGGATTGCCATAGCGCTCATTCTCGCGTGTGCTCACGTTTGTGTATGGGTGTGTCGTCAATTTTTGACATTAAGTTTTTAATATTAATGATTATTTTATGATAGAAAAACTGGTGTAATCAGTTTAAAAGTCTCTTTATGAGACAGTGCAGAATGATGTGCTGTTTTTTGTCTGTGCCAAATGAAGACACAAGTTGAACGGATTTGTGCCGCTTGCACTTAGTTCGGGCCTGGAGGGAGCGTTGTCCGTCGGCCCTCTGCCTACAAAGCCTAGCTACGTGACAGGATTTCCTTCTGAGAGGTGACGAGGCAGGAGGACGCAGACAGTGTGATGTGCCGCCTGTGATACGGTGCTTCCTCTGACTTTGACTTCTGCTTTCAATGATGGATGACGGAAGTTACCTACTCACATTAAAGGTGAACACGTGGGGCTTCCTTGCCGGTCCAGTGGTTAAGACACTGCCCTTCCACTGCAGGTGGCCTGCCTTCCATCCCTGGTTGGGGAGCTAAAATCCTACCTGCTGCGTGGTGTGGCAAATAAAAAAAAACAGTGAACACACTATTTTTCAATCCACAGTGTCAGTGCTTTGTATATTAGCATCCCCATATACATGCCACTCATTAAAAAACCAGTAGCTCATGAAGTTCTGGCCATTATCTGTTAATACGCAGGTTGCATTAACTCTTCCGTTGGTAATATGAACACCTGCACACAGTTCACACAGATTCTAATAATGCCAACTCCTGATTTAGCTTGCCCCTGGGGAGATTAATTTAAACAAATCTGTGCTTGTTAGCCGAGGGTGTGTCTTACACTTATTAATCAGACTTAAATTAAGCTCATTTGAGAAAGCCTCAAATTTTGATAGAATTTTTCTTTTTTTCCCTCTTTCCTGAGATTGCCAGGTTCTAATAGGAAGGTGTGCCTCTGGTTGCCAGTTAGGCAATATAGTTAGATCTTCTGTCAGGATTACTGGTAGTGCTGGGGCAGCTTGTATATTATATCGAAAGTTTGTTTTCTGAAAGGGTGTGGCTTGATCAAGTGTTGGATCTATTGGTAGAGTTGCTGAAAAAGTTCATTGTCATCATCAGAGCTGATTACTGCAAAGATACTTTTCTTACTGGTCTGCTTGATTCCTGTCACTTTTAGTCTTTGGTTCTGTGAACTTGCAGGTTTGTATTTTTTGAAATAGCGTTTTCCTTGCCAAAGGAACCTTTTAGTAGCTGCCTTATGTCTTCTTGAAAGTCAGTTGTCCTTCTGTGAGCTCTGTATCAATGTCTTGTTGGGTTCTGGACTACTGGTTATAAGCAGGTTAAAGGCCAGAGAGGGTAAGCAGCTACAGCTGCTGCCTTGAAGTATGATCTGGTTGGGCACTGGAAAGAAAATAGTAACCGTTTTTGATTCTTGTACCAAATTATGATACATTTTCACCGGATCACTTCTCTGAAAAGATAAAATAGAACCAGAGGACATTTGAGATAATCACCAGGGAGCAGGTGCGTGATGAGAAACTAAAGAGATTTCACCTTGATCTGGAAAGAAGAGGACTCAGAGGCAATATAATTGAGAGCTTTAAGTCATGAGTGAGATGATGAAGGTAGGAGGCTCTAGGGAAGGCAGCAGGGCCCGGGAGTGGAGAGGTCTGGCGCTGGTACCCACCTCTGCAGTTGCCGACATAGCCTCGAGCATGTCACTTACTCCCCAGGGCTGTGATTTCTCCGTCTATGACGTGGATAGTGTGACTGTACCTGTACCTCATAGTGGACTCAATTCTAGAACACCAAAATATATAGCTCTCTTAAAACTTTGCATACATTTAAGGACTAATTAGAGGAAAATTAGCTCATTAACTCAAGTTAAGTAACTCCAGTTGTATGGACGAAACATATAAATAGGTTTTAAAAAGTGTATAGGGATATCTCATTTGTTGTGAAAGGCTGGTCTGTTCTTTGAAGCCATGAATTTTGAATCATTGAGGATGTCAAAGTTCAAATAGGGCCTGTCTGTCCTTTTTTTTTTTTTTTTTTTTAAAAATACAGACTCTTCCACATAGTCTTTGTAGAAGAGTATTGGAAAAAATCAGCTCGGTGGACCAAGACTTCTTAATTGAAGTCTCATTGGTGTTCAGTAAACTGTCACGTATGGGTGTGAGAGTTGGACTTTGAAGAAAGCTGAGCGACGAAGAATTGATGCTTTTGAACTGTGCTGTTGGAGAAGACTCCTGAGAGTCCCTTGGACTGAAAGGAGATCCAACCAGTCCATTCTGAAGGAGATCAGCCCTGGGTGTTCTCTGGAAGGAATGATGCTAAAGCTGAAACTCCAGTACTTTGGCCACGTCATGCGAAGAGTTGACTCATTGGAAAAGACTCTGATGCTGGGAGGGATTGGCGGCAGGAGGAGAAGAGGGACGACAGAGGATGAGATGGCCGGATGGCATCACTGACTCAATGGATGTGAGTCTGAGTGAACTCTGGGAGATGGTGATGGACAAGGAGGCCTGGCATGCTGCAATTCATGGGGTCGCAAAGAGTTGGACACGACTGAGTGACTGAACTGAAATTGTCATTTGTGACATTTTCTTTCTGGTTATCACCATGGAGTTAAATGTGGTGTCTTCTGTATTACTGTCTTGTTCATTTCCCTAGAACGTGTCTTCCTCCCTGCTCCCCAGACCTAGTGCTAAACACACAGATGCCAAATAAGTGTTTACCCATTGATATGACACTTAAAACTGTGTGAAACAAGGCTTGAAGGACTTCCTGGCCTTTGCTTTGTTACTATGCTGTATGGTTATCTACATTTTACAGGTGGGGAGTTAGGCCAGGGAAGCTGCGTGCTGTTTGAGGTTGTACAGCTAGGACGTGCAGGGTTAGAATCCTGACGCGCGTGCGTCAACCCCCCATGACTCCAAACCACCCTGCAGTGCTGCCTCGAGAGACCCCGAGTGTGTCCTCAAACACTGTGACCTGGGCTTCCCTGGTGGCTCAGCCTGTAAGGAATCTGCCTGCAGTGCAGGAGATGTGGGTTCCATCCCTGGGTTGGGAAGATCCCCTGGAGAGGGGAATGGCAACCCACTCCAGTATTCTTGGAGAATTCTATGGAGAATTCCATAGATGGGAGTCTCGTGGGCTACAGTCCGTGGGGTTGCCGAGAGTCCGACAGGACCCAGCAGCTAACACTTTCACTTTCAAGTACTGCAACATCTCATGCTTAATCTACTTTGTTAAGCTTGGTGTACTACTAAACTAATGTATTTATTTACTGTTATACTTGCTTCCTGAAGTTGATAAGGGGTACATTTTAAATCCTGTTTTGTAGTGAAGCCATTGAACCAAAAGACTCTTCCAAGTTCTATGTAATACCGAAGGGGGAAAAGTGGAAAAATTGTGGCGAATTAAGCAAAAAGCTTTGTTTCTTTCAGAGTTGAGACACAGTTGAAATATACTACAGACCAATTTTTTTAAAAAAGCATTTTTTCCCTGGGTAACAGAAGTGACCATTTTGTTAAGAAATATTTTCTTTTTCTTTTTCTTGTTCACCCTAGGATTGCCCCTCTTATTTATCAGATATTCCGATAGGCAACACGTTACTTAAGGAGCCTTTTAAAAGCTTTCACTTAAACTGGAAGATATGAGATAGTTTTATATAGTTCCTGCTGAAAGCTTTATTAGTTTCTTTCAGAATTGAGACCCATTTGAAATGTATACAGATTTTAAAAAAAATCCTTTACTGGAGAAAGAAACAATATGCAATATTTATTAAATACTTATTGCATAATTGAAGGTTTGCTTTGCTTTTAGTTTCTTGATAATGCTTCTTATCAAACTAATGTTAGCTTTTTCTGATTGAAGCCTGGATCCAGAAATAACGTAGAAATATAGAAAGCCTAGGCATGGTGGAAATTGTGCTCGGATACTTCTTTCTTAGCTGTACCATCACATCTTTTTGTGATGCACTAGAGGGATTTTTGTTAGGTTGCAGCCTTACCATCTGTCCTGCATCTGATTTGTAGTCTGACATGCAAAGTCTCACCTGCCAGGAGGCTCATAATACCTGTAATGGAGGAAATACTTAGCTGAAAAGGAACTGATACACATACATTCTAAAAATAACCTCTAACAGAAATTGATATATGATCTTTTTTCAGATTGCTTTTAAAATTTCACTTGGGAGATTTAGTCACGATTTTTTTCATGATTTAACTTTAATTGGTGAAACAAGCAGTTGATTTGCAAAGCTGGTGGCAACTTTTTTGTTTTGTTTTTTGTTTTACGCCTTATACTTTACACTTCATAGTGGGACTAATAAAGGTTCATAAACTTCAGCTTGTGTTTGAGGTTTCTCAGACCTGCAGGATAAATTAGAAATCAATCATCAGCTCTTTTTTTAGGGCACTTACTGTTTGACTTGATAGAACTTATCCTTGTAGCTCTTGTCTCTTGGTCTTTTGTTGGTGTTTGCCATTGCCACTAAGGAATAACTAGAAATTGAAAACGAAGTTTAACTTAACTTCGTAAAAACTAAAACTTCTCAAGGAAGGAGAATAGAACTATGAAATAGGGTGAAATTTGAATAATATATGTGTATCTTTTGATTTTGCCTTATCTTAACATAAATTCAAACTCATTTGTTTGGAAACTGAACTATGAATAAGCAGTAAGTAAATGCAAATGATAGTAAATATAATTTAAAATTAGATCCTAAAATCGAATACTTATCATTTGTCAGGAACAGTTGTTAGTGATTTACAAATGTTAGAAAGAAAAGCATCATCCTCTTGATGATTTTTCAATAATGTATCTTGGAATTCTTTTCCTTTTCTTTTTGTACTGAAAGGATCCATAGATTAAAACAAAGATGAATGTCCTTACAATTATTTTTAACATGTATGCAGTGATGTGTGTATCTCTTAAAAAAAAGAAAAAATTTTTCCGGCGGAAATGGGCAATATAATACAAAAGTGGACCTATGAAATACATGTTGCAACTTTTTACTCTTAGATACTACAGACTGTAAATTTACTATGTCAGATTACCATAGCATTTTCTAAATGCTTTCTTTTCACTTCTGTCCTTACTTAAATACTGTGTTTGAAGTAAGTCTGTCTATAAACTCACTTGCATAGGACTGGCTTAATAGAAAAGTAGGGACTCTGAATCAGAAGATTGGGACTTGAGTCTTGCTTTACTGTTTTAATGTGGACAGATTTTTAAACTTCTATAAGCTTCCAATTCCTCATCTATAAATCAGGGACAAGAATTCTGCTTCATGGAATTTTTTGAGATTAAATGAAAATACGTGTAAGGCATCCGGCGTATATAGTAGGTGGCCAGATCAGCAAAATATTAGTTCCTTTATCTTCACTTAATTACCCAACATAAATAGAAGTATATGCTTGTTAATTACGTGAAGATTCCCAATATTTTATTGTATTTTGAAATGTGAATAGGGTAGAGCTTAGGTTATACATGTTCATAAGAGTTTTAAAAAAATATTCCATATTTTCCCTGATTATAAAAACAACCCATGTTCAGTATGGAAGATTGGGAAGATATTGAAGAGTATATAAAGAGAAATGACTGTCTTTATATAGTTCTAAAGAGAATCACTGTTAATATTTTGATATAATGTTTTGACTTTCATCCTGCTTCCTGGATATGTTTGTCTGTGCACACACTTATACACATACACACCCCCACACACGCATTTATGTTCTTTTATAGTTCCTTTCATTTTGGAGGAATCCATAGATTAAAGGAAGGATAGTTAGTGTTAGTTGCTCAGTCGTGTCTGACTCTTTTTAGCCCGTTATAGCCCGCCAGGCTTCTCTGTTTTTGGAATTCTCCAGGCACGAATACTGGAGTGGGTTGCCATGCCCTCCTCCAGGGTCTTCTCAACCTAGGGATCAAATCCAGGTTTCCCACTTTGCATGCAGATTCTTTACCATATGAGCTACCAGAGAATAAATATACTTAAAATTCTTTTTAACATGGATACATTGGTGTGTGCATTTCTTTTAAACAGCTTTCCCAGGGACGCTTAGCTTCTTTTTAAAAGAATAGTTTGGTTTTTTGGGTGTTCTTATCTACCTACATGTATATATTTTTTATTATGGGAAAGTTCAAACATGTGAAAACAAGAGTAGATAAAGAAGTATAAGGAGTCCCTCGTGTGCTTGTCTACCAGTTTTAACAGTTACCAGCTCCTGGCCAATCTTGTTTCATCCCTTTCCCCACCTTTCCCATTATATTTTGAAATGATTTCTAGACATGTTTAATTTCCAATATTTCCATAGTCGTGTTCAGTCCCCAGTTCAAACAAAACAACCAGTGTTTTCCCTTTTTTAGAAAGCGAGTGCTTATGGCAGTGGGATGAGATTTTGGGAGAATTCTACATTCATTCATTCATTTTTTAATTTTTTAGTGGCCCACCCTGACTGTTTAGCTGTTTTCTTAACCGTGATACAGAGATAATAGAATTTGCTACCAGTCATATACTCTTTGCATATAATTCTTATTAAATAAATAACTAGTTTATGGAATGATTGGTATAGAATTCAAATTCTACTGAAGATCTTTCATACCATTTAAAATTGTGTGGTGATTCCTTAATTACTTAAGTTGAAGGAGAACGTGGAATGTTGTCACATCTTATGAGTAGCCAGATTGTTAATATAATAAATTTTTTCCTTACTGGTAACTTTAACTCTCCACCCAAAACACCACCCCAACTGTTAGGGAAATTATTTCATGCTTAAATTTACTTGCCTAGGCTTTCATATTTTTAAAAAACTGCTTTCTGATTTTTAGGGAGAATTACTCAGCCTGTATTCTTCAATGTTTATATTTTAAAATTGTTATTATAAGAACATTTCACACATACATAGAAATAGAATTAAATAAAAAACTACCAAGTGTCCAGTTAACAGTTGTCACCCTTGTTTCATCCATACCCAAATCTACTACCTCTGACTCAGCCTTCATTGTTTTGAAGCATATTTGACATTCTGCCATTTCATTTGTTAAATAACTACACTTCAGTATGCTATTCAGAGAAGGCAATGGCACCCCAGTCCAGGACTCTTGCCTGGAAAATCCTGTGGACAGAGGAGCCTGGTAGGCTGCAGTCCATGGGGTCGCTGTGAGTCAGACATGACTGAGCAACTTCACTTTCACTTTTCATTTTCATGCATTGGAGGAGGAAATGGCAACCCACTCCAGTGTTCTTGCCTGGAGAATCCCAGGGATGAGGGAGCCTGGTGGGCAGCTATCTATAGGGTCGCACAGAGTCGGATATGACTGAAGCAACTTAGCAGCAACAATATGCTGTTTGTGAAGATAGAATTTAAACTTGTAGAAGTATTATAGCTATACAGAGCTCAGTATTTCAAGCTAGAGTACAAGAGATGCCAGCAGGCAATTCATGATTACTTACATGATTCCTGGTGTTAATACTTTGTTCTGTTAAGGTGTTATGGAAGAGGCATAGGGTGGATTGGACTTCCCTGGTGGCTCAGTGGTAAAGAATCCACCTGCCGGTGCATGAGACAGAGTTCAGTCCCTGGCTCGGGAAGATCCCCTGGAGAAGGACATGGCAAACCCCTCCGGTATTCTTGCCTAGGCCCATTGGCAGAGGAGCCTGGCGGACTGTAGTCCATGGGATTTCAAAAGAGTCTGACACCACTCAGCCACTAAACAACAGTGAGGTGGATTGATGTTTCTGGACTCTTGGGAATTCAGGGTGGAGACATAAATGCTGGATCAAGTGAAAGACATGGTTTGTATAGGGCTGGAGAGCGAGATCATTCAGCCTGTTGATTCAAAATAGACTTGAATAAACCAGTGTGGCAGGGGCAAAAGTCACTGGGTAAGAGAAGTGCAGAGTAGAGTTGAAAGGTTAGGAGAAGATTAAATGGAAAAGAATCTCAGATGCAGTGCTGAGATGTTTGGCTCCCTGTTGCTATTGGATTGAAGTCCATTGAAGGCTTTTAAACTGGACCTGGGGTGATAGTGGTATTTGAGGAAGAGCAGTCTGGAAGATTTAGGAGGCAAAGAGACTAGTGATTAGAAAATCAGCCTATTGTAGTGGCTGAGAGTTGAGGTTGATGAAGACTTGATTTAGGCAGTGGCAGTGGAAATGGAGAAGGAAATGGCAGCCCACTCCAGTGTTCTTGCCTGGAGAATCCCAGGGACAGCAGAGCCTGGTGGGCTGCAGTCTATGGGGTCGCACAGAGTCGGACACGACTGAAGTGACTTAGCAGCAGCAGAGGAAATGGAAGAGGAAGGATAGATTCAAAGGTGATTACGAAGGAATTGGATTTACTAATTGATCAGAGATAGGAGATAATAAGTAAGATACTAAGTAGATAATTTCTGCCTGGGACAAACTATAGAGTGGGGCTGAGGATGGTTCATTTTAGGAAAGGCCTACCCCTAAAGTTTGGGAAGAAAGGAGTTGAGGGGGACTGGGAGCTGAGTTTAGATAGGTTTTCCTGTGTGTGTGTCATGTGGTTTTTGGGGAAAAAAATGGTATATATATTTTCAAATTAATTGGTTTGGCAGTTTTCTGATTGTGCCGAGGTACAAAAAGATCATTTTAATTTCGGAGTTTTAGTCTTAGCTAAAATTTGACTTGTGGAGACGATTGTTGTTTCAAGTTAGAGAAATCTTTCTTTCAGTACTTACACTTTTGTAAGTAACTTGAACACTTATTAAAGAGATTAAAAAAAATAGAAAGTTGATTATTTCTTTATTCTCAGCCTTTTCTGTTGCTGTAGCTTCTAGGATCCTTCTTATCCCCTGCCACGCGCTTCCTGAAGTCACTGGAGAGCGGCGAGCCTTGGATCGTGCTCTTGAGCCCGACCTAAGCGCGTGGCCGCCCCCAGTGTCCCTTGCTGTCTCAGGCCAGTCCAGCTTCCTCGGCTCTGGTTGCCGCCGCCCCCACGGGTCATCCTGGTGCGGACTAGTTTGAAGAGATACCTGGGCTTCTCACAGTGGTTTGACTGAAGTATCACGGTTATCCATGTTCCCAGAGTAACGTGAAAACACGTGTTCTGCTCTGTCTCTCATTTCCAGAGCGCAGTCTCACGTGCTCACAGTGGGTCTTCAGAAGAATTAATTGTCAAACCATAGACTGGCAGTCGTCTAAGGTGATGCGGATGAGTTGATAGACTGACATCATGGGAGTACTGCTGGGCTTTTTTTTTTTTTTTTAATAAATGTATTCTTTTTAAAAAGTTATAAAGTTTGGCTGTGCTGGGTCTTCGTGGTTGCCTGCAGGTTTTCCCTGCTTGCGGCGCTGGCAGCTGCCCCGTTGCAGAGTGCAGGCTGGAGGCGCGTGGGCCCTAGCCGCAGCTCCCAGGCCCAGGAGCTCAGGCTCAGCAGTTGAAGCGCACAGGATTAGTTCCTCCACCGCGTGTGGACTCCTCCCGAACCAGGATCACACCTGTGTCCCCCGCCTTGGCAGGTGGATTCCTACCCACTATGCCAGTGAGGCAGTCTGGGAATACTGTTAAGTCACGGTGGCTATTATTTAAGTCTTTCTGAGATCCCAGTAAAGTTTTTTTAGATTTAAAAGTCAGATGCCAAATAAAATTTCTTTTTTTTGATAATCTATAGTTGGAAACCTCTCAGGCAGAGTTAGGTTTAAGAAGTGCTTTAAATCAACTGTACTTCAGTGAAAAAAAAGAAAAAGTTAAAAAGGTTGCTTTAAACAGCTTAATCAAAATGAAAGCAAGCTAAGACATAATTCAAGTGTTGGAATGTTCTTATATGAACTGGAAAAATGTAACTCATGCTTTTAATTTTCACTAATAATTACTTTTCTTTAGGGTATTTAGTGGGGAGGACAAGTAAAGGTGAGATCACAGGTCGGCTCAGGATGGGCAGATCAAGGGGGCAGTTGGTAGGGAATTTTTTTGTGGTTGAAAGTGAAATACTAGTATTTCGTTACTGGGACTAGAAGTAATCGCTTTGGGCAGAGAAAACTGAAAATGACTAATATCCTTCACTAGTCTACTAGAGTTAAAACAAAAAAAAGTAATTCCCCTGAGTTGCAGTTTGATGCTGGTAGAATAAAAGCTTAGTCACGTTAAGTCGTGGGGTGTCTGAGTGTTAGCTGACAGCAGCCAACGTGGAGAGCAGGCAGATGATGACTTAGTCACTCCAGTGACCCACCGTCGATTTGTTTATCTAGCCCTGACTTCCTCGGCCACTTGCAGAGTCGTTTTGCTGCTGTGAAGATGATCCATACCTGACCGACAGAATTTCTGCTTCACCTTAAGCTCCCATGGGCCTTGCCTTTTACTAGGCTTGCCTTCGTCTCCTGCAGAGGAAGGTCCCTGGCCTTGCAATCCACTGGGGCAGCCAGGTTGACTCTCCTTAAAGCCCTGAGCACAAGCGCCGGCAGTTACGGGGAGGAAACAGCTTGTACAGTGCTCTGAAGGCAGCAGTGTGTGGGGCCAGTGCTTACGGCTGTGCCGTGCACGTGCTTATATCTGTACGTCAAGTTGTTTCATAGAATCTCGTTAACCAGGAGCTGGAGTATCTGAGTATATGACTGTATGGCTATTACAGCTTCATTTAAATTAATTGTAATTATATTAAATTGACACAATAACAGGCTACTCTTTACCAGTTTTTCAGTAACTTGGAATTTTTTTTGTTTTGGTAGTATTTCCTTTGTTATGTAGTGTCAAATTAACCATGAGAAAATTTTCCAGTTCAGTATTTTAAATTCCAGGCAGTATATTAATGTTTAAATAAGCATAGACTTTTCTGATCCATTGTGTCTGCGAATGAAAACCGTGTTCTTAACTATTGAGCTGATGTTGTTCAGTCTCTGAGTCGTGTCCAACTCTCTGCAGCCTCATGGACTGCCCCACGCCAGGCTGTGTCCTCCACTTTTTCCCTGAGTCTGCTCAAATTCATATCAGGGGAGTCGGTGATTCTGTCTAGCCGTGTTGTCCTCTGCTGCCCCCTTCTCCTTTTGCCTTCAGTCTTTCCCAGCAGCAGGGTCTTTTCCAGTGAGTCTCCTTTTCACATCAGGTGGCCCTTTGGAGCTTCAGCTTCAGCATCAGTCCTTCCAGTGACTATTGGGGGTTGATTTCCTTTAGGATTGACTGGTTTGATCCCCTTGTCCAAAGAGACTCTCCGGAGTCTTCTCCAGCACCACAGTTTGAAAGCATGAGTTCTTTGGCACTCAGCCTTTTTTATGGTCCAACTGTCACATCTGTACATGACTACTGGAAAAATCATAGCTTTGACCACATGGACCTTTGTTGGCAAAGTGATGTCTCTGCTTTTTAATATGCTGTCTAGGTTTGTCGTAGCTTTCCTTCCAGCGAGCTCGCATCTTCTAATTTCATGGCTGCAGTCATTGTATGCATTGATTTTTTTTTTTTTTTTAGCCCAAGGGAATAAAATGTCACTGCTTCCACTGTTTCCCCTTCTGTTTGCTATGAAGTGATGGGACTGATACCATCTGTCTTGGTGTTTTGAACGTTGTGTTTCAAGCCAGCTTTTTCAGTCTCCTGTTTTACCATTTTTGCTCTCAGAAGTTACTTTGTTTAATACTAGCCTATATAAGTTTTGTTTGAGAGTTTTAATAAGGGACATGGTAACTTTGGGTTGTTTGACTAATCAAGGAAATGCGTAGATTGTAATAAAGTAGAATTGAGGGATAGTAGAATTTTTTCTAACCGGGCTTGCAGAATCACAGATAACTTCATGGTTGCAGTGACATTCTACCTGGGCTTGGAGGATTTAATAGGTTTATGATAGGCAGAATATTGCTTATGTTCAGCCTTCCTCCTGAAAAGACATAGCTGGAAGTCAAAGCTACATGGCGTAGTTTTGGTGACGTTGAGTTTAGAATGTGGGGTGTCTTGACGTCTGGTAGGAAAAAGTCAGGAAAAAGTACTTGAACACTTGGAAGGTTTTTGATGTTTTACTAAGAAGGCCAAGCTGTTGTGCCAGAATTGAAGAGTCTCGGAACATTTAGAGCTCGGTACTGGCCGTGCGGGCTGAGGGACGGCGCCCTGCGCGCTGCCTGTGGTCTTCTGGCGAAAGATGAGTTGCTGGGTAGCCAGTGATGCTCCGACAGGTGATGCTGCGGAGGATCAGGTTGGGGGTGAATGTGGCAGCGGCCGGGGGTGATTCAGATTCAGACAGCGCTGAGGGGCGTGTGCTGTTTCATTCCATCATCCTGACCATGTCTGGAGGTCTGGCCCAGAATGGGAGTTGAAGTTCGTTTGCACATAGCTGTGATTCTCTCCTCTGCTGTGTTCTGGTTGCTCTTTGCTTCCTTCTATTCTGTTACATACTGGTCTTAACTGGTTGTTATCTTCATCTGTGGGCTGAATTCTATACCTTGAATTGTGTTTCAGGAATAGCCGCGTCATGTGATTGTGGAAAAAGAATGTTGATACGATCTTCAGCTGTCTTGAGGTCTGTGGTGGCAGGTGGAGTCTGTGGCAGACTGGGGTGTGTTGCTTCCGACTTGACCCCGAGAGAAGTTTTTGCTATTCCAGAGAAATGTCAATTGCTTGGTTTTCCAGCCTTTTCTCTTTTGTCTCTGGGTTGAATTATTTTTCTTTTACTGTGGTCAGTTGGAGCAAGATTAAGTTCTCAATATGACATGTTGGCTTTTTTGAAAGGTTTTCTAGAATTCTCACAATTCTCTTCTGGTGCCATAGCTCACTTAAGTTTATTCTAGCACATTTTGGTTCAGACAATTTATTAGATAAGACTTTGGGGCATTCTTCCTCTAAATTTTTCTTACAGTTCAGTGCCACATGGGAAATTTTTTTGTTTCTGTTTTAGGAAAGACTAGTTTAGTTCAGACCTCTGTATAATTCTGGCACTTTTGTAATAATCCAGCTTTGACAGTTTTTCATACAAAAAGTAAGTTATTCTTGATATACTTCTCTCATATGGGAGTTAGGCTAACAAAAGTCATGTCAGCGTCATACAAAAACATTAGCAAATGTTTACTTTAGTTTTTCTCCTTTTAGTAACATTAGGGAGCATTTATTATTGTCAGAATTCAGTTTTTTTTCCTGTTGTGTTTTGAGTTCAGATTGGTAGCCCAAAGTTTATATGGATTACAGGTGTGTGGTGTGTGTGTGTGTGTATGGTGTGTGTGTATATGGTGTGTGTGTGGTATATGTGTGTGTGTGGTATGTGCATGTGGTATATGTGTGTTTGGCTGTGTGGTGTGTGTGCTCCGCGTGTGTGTGTGGGGTGTGTGTGGTATGTGCATGTGGTATGTGTGTGTTTGGCTGTGTGTGTGCTCTGTGTGTATGTGTGTGGTGTGTGTGTGCTCTGTGTGTGTGGTGTGGGTGTGTGTGGTATGTCTGTGTGTGTATGGTGTGTGTGTGTGGTGTGTGTATGTGTGTGTGTGGTGTGTGTGTGTGGTGTGTGTGTATGGTATGAGAGTGGTGTTTGGCTGTGTGTGTGTGTGGTGTGTGTGGGAGTATGTGTGTGTGGGGTGTGTGTGGTGTATGCATGTGGTATATGTGTGTTTGGCTGTGTGTGTGT
>SJYC01025670.1:0-20225 GCA_006408675.1 Madoqua kirkii | reverse complement strand
AAAATTTTTTTATTGTGGTGCAAGTACCCTTACCACATAGTTTATATATACGTCAGGATTAGGATTTGAGAAAAAACAGTTTTTATTTTGACTTTTCGATGGTATTGAAGAATAATATTCCTTTAAGAATAACATTCACCTTCTAATACTGTGTTTGGAGATTTTTCCATTAGCTCTTACCCTTAGTGAGTTGCTTAGGTGATGATATGCCATATAAGAATTTACATGAGTAGCATTTGAATTATGCTAATTTAATTGTATTAAAGCCCCCAATATCTTTACAAAGAAAGCACCCACCTCCCCCTGTCCCCCAAACAACTAATCTTATAAACCTTCCCCCGCCCCCGACCCAGTTGTTTTTTCCTCTAAATTTCAGAGAAACGTGTGTTATGTGTGTTACCACACGATTGTCTCACACTGACCCTGAAAGCGGTGGAGGGAAAAGGAAGGACTCTTCTTTCTAGGGATGAGACTGGCGTAGGCCTGTGTGCCCCCTGGGAGCGCTGTGTTCTCTTGAGGACCCGAGAGCCCGAGTGTTGGAGAGCGGGCTGTGGGTCCAGGCAGTTATGCGTTCATGTTCTGGCTCTGCCTCTTCCTGGCTCACATGGTCACTGGCACCTTGATTAACCTCTGATGGCCTCAGGTTTCTCTCATCTGTAAGCTTACGATCATAAAATCCTGTCTCTTATACACATCTAGATGTGTATAAGAGACAGGTGTGTATGGTGTGTGTGTGTGGTGTGTGTGTGTGTGGTGTATGTGTGTGGTATGTGTGTGTGGGGGGGTGTGCGTGTGGTGTGTGTGTGTTTGCCTGTGCTCCATGGCTTGTGGGATCTTGGTTCCTCTGCCAGGGATGGAACCCAGGCCCCGTGCGGTGGAAGCATGGAGTCTTAACTGCTGGACCACCAGGGAAGTCCCTAAGTGTGCTTTTAACAAGAATTGTTGACATCAGAACAGTTTGTGTTGAAGTTCTTTCTAGTTACTGTTGGCATTGTGTACATGTAACACAGGGAAGAAAGCATTTCAGAAATGAGTCTGGAAAACGGGTGGAACGGAGGCCCTCTGCAGCGTGTTCTGTGCGTGGTCTTTGAGTGGCGCTCTGTCAGCGGCTGCTGGACGGGTGGCCAGCGGGATAACCTGTATTCACATCTGCTGTGTTCCAGCGGTGTGTCTAGGGGTGGTATGGTAGGTGGCAGACCCACTATCTCTTTCTTCAGGAAGTTAAGACGTTGACGTTCCTTTAAAACTTTTAATGTATCTTTGGGAAAAAATAAACATACGTAAAGCCATGATGTGACACTAATTGGGAGCAGAAAGGCAGGCATGAGGAAGAGGTTTAGGTAGCGATCTGGGGTGTATATTGTTGCTTTTTGTACAATTAATGTTATCTTTCTTCTAGTCCGAGTGGTAAGAAGTTCAGAAGCAAACCTCAGTTGGCAAGGTATCTGGGAAATACTGTTGACCTCAGCAGTTTTGACTTCAGAACTGGAAAGATGATGCCTAGTAAATTACAGAAGAACAAACAGAGACTGCGGAATGATCCTCTCAATCAGAATAAGGTGGGTTCATCAGATGAATGCTGTTTCAGAAGCCCACTCCTAAGTCTCTTGCGTTGCTCTCTCTCACTGGAGTTTTGGTTGTCTGAATGCCCCAGTTTGGTTTTTTTTTTCCCTTCCTTCTCCCCCCTGCAAAGCATTTTGACCTAATAAATCTGATTAATTTCTGGTAGTTGTCTTACAAAGAGAGAGAGCCCAAGTAACGATGTTGAAAACAACATTTCAGTGTCTCCCTAGGCCAGCGTATAGCACACTCTGGGCCCATGGGACTGGTGACAAAAAATTCTCTGTCGATGTTAATTGTCTCCACTCCCCCCACCCCCAAAATAGTTTGTGTTGCCCATAAAGAGGCAAAATTTTTTTATTGTGGTGCAAGTACCCTTACCACATAGTTTATATATACGTCAGGATTAGGATTTGAGAAAAAACAGTTTTTATTTTGACTTTTCGATGGTATTGAAGAATAATATTCCTTTAAGAATAACATTCACCTTCTAATACTGTGTTTGGAGATTTTTCCATTAGCTCTTACCCTTAGTGAGTTGCTTAGGTGATGATATGCCATATAAGAATTTACATGAGTAGCATTTGAATTATGCTAATTTAATTGTATTAAAGCCCCCAATATCTTTACAAAGAAAGCACCCACCTCCCCCTGTCCCCCAAACAACTAATCTTATAAACCTTCCCCCGCCCCCGACCCAGTTGTTTTTTCCTCTAAATTTCAGAGAAACGTGTGTTATGTGTGTTACCACACGATTGTCTCACACTGACCCTGAAAGCGGTGGAGGGAAAAGGAAGGACTCTTCTTTCTAGGGATGAGACTGGCGTAGGCCTGTGTGCCCCCTGGGAGCGCTGTGTTCTCTTGAGGACCCGAGAGCCCGAGTGTTGGAGAGCGGGCTGTGGGTCCAGGCAGTTATGCGTTCATGTTCTGGCTCTGCCTCTTCCTGGCTCACATGGTCACTGGCACCTTGATTAACCTCTGATGGCCTCAGGTTTCTCTCATCTGTAAGCTTACGATCATAAAATCTTTCCCTTAGTGTTGTTGTGAGCAGTAAATAGGAGTTTCCGTGAAGTCACCTAGCGTGTTCTTTTCCTTTTCCCGTTATAGCTTCCTAAGCACCAAGCTACCTCGGTGAACGCTGTCACCCCGGGGGCCCGAATGGGAAACTTTCTGACCCAGCCTCCCCTCCTCCCCGCCTTTTACTTTTTCTGGAGAATATGGGGTCTCTGCTTCATATCCCTCTTTTTTTCAGAACTTAGCTTAATAGTTTTTTGTTCTTTTTAAACAATAGCTTGATTTCCAGAAGCATCGTGTGGAGAATGCACTTGTCTTCACGTATTGTGTTAGTTACCTGGTCCAGTTTCCCAGGTGGTGTCGCAGGTTCCTGGTTTAGAGAGGCGGAGCTGGAAAGGGATGCTTGGAGTTGCCTCCGAGTTGCCTGCCTGACTGTGGTGTCGATGGTTCTGGAGGTGTTCAGGGGCTGGGACCTAGTGGTAGGAGTAGAGGGCGCTCAAGTTAGGACCTTGAGTGCAGCTGGGGTCACTAGTGTAACTAGGGGTGAAGCTGTGATTTCAGCTGAAGAAAATCTTGATTCTGGGTTTATTTTGCTTTTTAAATGTAAGAGGAAAATTAAGATATATTTTTCTGAAACTGCCTTTTTAAAGCTCTAGACAGTCCTGGACATCTTTTGAAGGGGCTAAAATGTTTATGAAAATGAACGGAATGCTTCCAAAGCACCCCGCTTTAGCAGAGTCACAGTTGAGCTACGCCCAGTGTGCATGAAGATACACCTCCTGCTAGCGACAGTTCCCTGCAAACCTAAACCGCCTCATCTCTCCAGTTTGTGTGCACCTTTCCGCTCTAGCTGCGCTGGACTGCCCGCCGTCCCGCACCGTGGCATGTGCTTTCAAGACCCCGCTTGCTCCTGTGCTGTTGCCTCTGCTTGGAATGTGCTTCCCCCTTCCCCTCCACCTGGCGACCTGCTCCTCAGCCGCGGCCCAGCTCCATTGCCTCCATCTCTGTGAAGCCTGCCCTGCGCCCTCCGCCCGGAGCCAGGCCCTCCCGTAGGCCCCCCGCTGCTTGGCCACGAGGCCTCTGGCTGCCCGTCTGCTGCAGCTAGACTGAGCTCCGCCAGGGCAAGGCCCACGTCTCTCGTTTTGCTTTGTTTTGGTATATATATATATATATAACCCAAAGCCTGGCACACGGTAGGTACTTAATAAATGTTTGCTGAATGTTTATTTATTACTCACATCATTCCAGAACTTTTTAGTGGTTGTAAATGTTGATTGGATAAATTAATACACCATATGTATTTTGGAAATGCCTTTTGTTACCGTTTTCTGAAAGTGCTCTGTCTGAATTTTGGGGCCCTGATCTTCTTTTTGTATCTGATTGTATTTTAGTTAAGACAGAAAATGGAGTTTTTCCTTTTTTTCTAAGTAAGCTCCCTTTTGGGATAAAACTAACATTATAAAGCAGAAAACATATTTGTGGGTAATTAATATAACTATACCAGGTCTTTCTAAAGTAATAATGCAGTATAGAGAAAGTTGAGAGATATACAGATTTAAAGAGATTTAAACAGGAATCTGAGGTAGAGTTTGGCTTTGAAGTCAGATTGTGAAACTGGCTGAAGCTCATTAATTGCATTAATATTTTTTAATATTCACTAGTTTTATTTTTTAGATTCCACATATAAATGATAACATACAGTATTTGTTTGTCTCTGTCTCACTTTTTTCACTTAGCATAATGCCCTCCAGCTACATCTGTATTGTTGCAGTGCCAAATTTTCATTCTTAAAAAAAATTTTTTTATGGCTGAGTAGTATTCTGAGGTGTGTGTGTCTGTCTATGTGTACTGTACATTTATATATCAGATCTTCTTTCTCCATTTATCTGTTAATAGACACTTGAGGTTGCTCCCGTGTCTTGCTTACTGTAAATAATGCTGCTGTGACCATTTGGGTGCATGTATCTTTTCAAATTAGTGCTTTTATTTTCTTCAGCTACATACTCGGGAATGGGATTTTTTTTTAAAGACTCTTATCTTGAAAAAATTAGAAATGTAAAGAACAATGTAAACTTTGAATTATAAGCAGTGCAATTATAAACAGTATAAATTATAGATTATATTGACTGGTATATTGATTTTAGTATATCTTTTGTATCAGAGGGGAATTTACTGAGTGAATCTCTTCAAGTATGTTTGGAAAGATGCCTTTTGAAGAACTTTAAAAATGGTTTTTAATCCTTTTAGGATTGGTGGGTACAGTAGAGTGGAGATTGTCTTTCAGTTGATATTTACTAAGGCTTTTGCAGTACCTCTTCCTGTTTGTCTCAAGCTCACCCGGGAAATCTGTGCCATTCTAGATTACATTGTACCTTATTGATTTTCTTGCCACTCTCATAATTATTTCTAGCCCCTACTTCCATCTCTTTAGTTGATAAAGTCAAAATAACCAGTTTGTTACTGAAGTTGTTCTCTTTGGCTAATGGAAAAAGACTAGAGAGTGGTTTGGAAGTCGTCAAGCTCAGCTGATTTTTTGAAGTCATGGGTGGCTTCCTCGGAGCTCACTCACAGGGAGGAGTCCTAGGAGGGCCCCACTTCGGTAGCAGTTCTTGTGATGATGCTTCATCGCAGATGTTTCAGCCTCAGCCACACGTGGCTGTTGAGTACTTGAAGCGTGCCTAGTGTGGTTGACTAACTGAACTTGTAGTTTTATTTAATTAAGTTTAAATAGCCACATGTGCCTGGTGGCTACCATATTGGACTGCACGGTTCTAGAGTGTGCCTCTTAAAAATGACTTTTGCTTTCAAATCTAAGTACTGTTTAGGTGTTTATGAAGGCTTTGTTTTCCCAAAGAGGAGATGTTTCAAGGTTTTAAGAGATAACAATCGTTAACCTTTTAAGAAGGAAGTTAATTTCTTAAGATACTTAGAAAACAGTCTTAAGATTGGATAGAGAAGAGTATGGTGATTCTCAGTGCGTGATATATTTAAAGAACTTCAGTAGCTTAGTTTTCTTGCTAGAAATTTATTTTAATGTTTCAGATGTGTAAATATTAAACTGAATTCCTGTGTTTCTAGCTCTTAACAACACTGAAACATTAATGAATTAAATCTACAAAACTAGTAAAACTCAAGTTCCCTAACATTAATGTGACATATATTTTATAGCTTGCTCATAATATGGATCTGGTATGGAACAAATTATATTTCAGCCTGACTTGTCAGTGCTGCTAATAACCTTGGAAAGACTCAATTCTTTCATCATATTTCTCTAGTCACACAAATTGGATGTATTTGGAAATAAAGAGCATTATGGTCCCTTGAAGGAATTAATCGTATAAGTCTGCCATTATTTCTTCTCATGAATTACGTTGGTTTATGGTAGTATACTGGGCTTCCCTGATCGCTCAATGGGTAAATAATTTGCCTACTAAGAAGGAGAAGCAGGTTCAATCCCTGGGTCAGGAATATCCCCAGGAGAAGGAAATGGCAACCCACTCCAGTATTCTTGCCTAGGAAATTCCACAGACAGAGGAGCCTGGCAGCTACAGCCCGTGGGGTTGCAAAGTCAGACACGACTGAGCGACTCAACGTGCGTGGTAGTCTATTATCGTGGCTGTGACCACAGATTGGGTTCTCTGTGGCCCTGTCCTAAGTGCTCAGTCAAATCATCCAGCAGGTGATTTGCTCTAATTATCTTCAACAAAATAATAATAACAAATTCTAGAAGAGAGCTAATATTTCTTGGGGGCAATAGTGTTGTGCACGGGGAAACTTCACTGAGTTGGTGGTAGTGGTGGGAATCAGATTGGGTGCTGGATGTAGGATGGGTACCATTTGGGAAAAGTGGGGTCTGGAAGCAGGGAGCGCAGTTAGAGCAGTTCAGTCCAGAGAAGCAGAGAAAGCCTGGACTGATGCTGTAGCCAGCAGGTATGAGAAGGTGAGACTCAGTCAAGGCAAGTTAGTAGGTGACTCCCTGATGAGTGTAGAGCGTGGCAACTGCTGATGCCCGCTCCAGCTCTGGGGTGAGTCCCTTGGGACAGTGGTCAAGGGGGAACAGGGCAGGAAGAGCAAGTTTGGGGAGAGGGTAGATAAAGAAGACTGAGTTAGAATACTCTTATCTCTTGGACTGTGGAAGATCTCGTAGACTTCCAAGGATTCCTGGGTCACGCTATGAGAACTCCTTTCATAGTGGTTTGCTAAACATTGACATTGCCCAGTGTAGAGGCAGATAGAGAAGTATCTTGTCACATTGTAGGCAGTGAATAAAAAATTAGTTATGTGGAGAGGCAGAAGGAACCTCCAGCAAGGTAGTAGGAGAGTGAAGAGAATGTGGTGGTGTAACAGTCTAGGAGAGGTTTTTTTGTTGGGTGCCCTGGCAAGATGGAGGAGGATAAAGAGTTTATAGTGTTCACTGGATTTTCAAATAAGTTACCTGGTGACTTAATAGCATCAGAGGGGTAGAAGGACCAGGAGTCATATTTAGAATGCCAGAAACTTTCTGGGAAACCAGAAATTTTGAGCAAAGCTGTAGCCTGCCATTGTAAAAGTTTAAAAATTTTTTACTAGTCATACTTGATTACAACCTGCACACATGCTGAAAAGGATATTCTGTGAAATGCATCTCTCTCCTTTTTGAGTCTCTCAGGCTCAGCCTCTTCCCTAGGGGAATTATTGTCTGCCAGTTTTTTTTGTATACCCTTTCAGAGCTGTGGACTTAACCAAGCATGTACGCATATGTGCATTTCTGCCTCCGTCCTCATAAAATGGTTAGACTGCTCTTGTGAAGTTTGAATGAGAGACGGAGGAAAGAGGACAGTGTTTGGAAAAGGAGGCATGATCACAGAACATTACCGTTGTTGTTTTACCTTTAAAAGATGAAAGAGGCCAGCTTGGAACTGGTAGAGTCAGGAAGATGTCTAACCTGAGAGTCCACATTTCAGGATGCTCTCCAGGAACCTTTGAAATGTGTATAATATTTTCTGTTGTTTTTTTCCTAAGGAGAAAGTAATCTTCACCAATTTCTCAAAGAAGAATGTAATTGAAAAAGTTAACTACTGTTTTACAGCAGGAGAAGGAGCAAGGCTTTGGCAGAAAATGTTAAGAATCGGCTCACTTGCTGTAGCTCACATTAGACCTTTGTTTAACTGATGAGGAATTTTCAGAACTGTGGACCCTGTTGTCAACTAAAGGGCCCTGTGATAGGATCAGTCTGGTTACCAGCTCCTGGTCTTGTGGTAAGATCTATTCATTGGCTTCCACCTTCCTAGTATCTTTCCATCTAAACTGAAAATAGAGATCCCATTCCTTCCATAAAACACTCCTGGCCAATAGGAAGGTAACTGAAATGTTTTCCAAAGATGCTGGTCCTGTTTTCAGTGTTTATTAAGCCTCGTGGAACAGAGCGGCTTCTGGTCTCTCTGTTGGACACGTTGGGGGTGGAAAGGGGAGAGAGTAGATCACAGATGATGAATCCAGCGTTTCTAGGCCTTGAAGTCGTTACAGGGGATCACTGACATCTCACTTGAGTGTGGGCCACTCTTAAGTACAGGGTTTTGTTCAGTTGAAAGAAATGGGCAAAAGCAGAAGGAGGAGCGAGTAGCTGTTAGAACAGTACAGGGAGGAATAATGATGGTCTAGACATACATGGCGGAGAAGGCACTGTCACCCACTCCAGCACTCCTGCCTGGAAAACCCCATGGACGGAGGAGCCTGGGCTGCAGCCCATGGGGTCGCTAAGAGTCTGACGTGACTGAGCAACTTCACTTTCACTTTTCACTTGCATGCACTGGAGAAGGAAATGGCAACCCAGTACAGTGTTCTTGCCTGGAGAATCCCAGGGACAGGGGAGCCTGGTGGGCTGCTGTCTTTGGGGTTGCACAGAGTCAAACACGACTGAAGCTACTTAGCAGCAGTAGCAGCAGCAGACATACATGGTAATAGAAGTGAAGGGTTCCTAGTCTTGTTCTGCATATGGGATTGACAGAATTCACTAATGAACCGGATGTGAAAGATGACAGAGAGTACCCAAGTGTGAGCCCTTAGATTTTAGGTAATTGAATGACTAGGTAAATGGGGTTGCCATCTACTGAGATTGCCTTAGGAAATAATTTATATGGGTGAATACAGTGAATTCAGCTTTGAGTGGCCAGAGTTTGAGATGCTTATTAAACATCCAAATGGATTTGTCATGTTGCATGTATATACTGATTGAGAGGTCTGAGCTGGAAAGTCGTTAGGTAGAAAGTTACATAGGTAGTTTTTCAAATAATGGGCCTGGAGCTTATAGACAGAAGGATTCAGAATGAAACTCTGAGAAAATCCAGTGATTGAAATTGAAATAGAGTAGAAGGACTCAGCAAAGTGGATTGTGAAAGGTAGGAGAGACACAGGCGAGGAGAAGGTTCCAGAAAGAAGAATGGTCAGGTATATTGATGGCCACTGAAACGAGCGAGTAGCTGTTAGAACAGTACAGGGAGGAATAATGATGGTCTAGACATACATGGCGGAGAAGGCACTGTCACCCACTCCAGCACTCCTGCCTGGAAAACCCCATGGACGGAGGAGCCTGGGCTGCAGCCCATGGGGTCGCTAAGAGTCTGACGTGACTGAGCAACTTCACTTTCACTTTTCACTTGCATGCACTGGAGAAGGAAATGGCAACCCAGTACAGTGTTCTTGCCTGGAGAATCCCAGGGACAGGGGAGCCTGGTGGGCTGCTGTCTTTGGGGTTGCACAGAGTCAAACACGACTGAAGCTACTTAGCAGCAGTAGCAGCAGCAGACATACATGGTAATAGAAGTGAAGGGTTCCTAGTCTTGTTCTGCATATGGGATTGACAGAATTCACTAATGAACCGGATGTGAAAGATGACAGAGAGTACCCAAGTGTGAGCCCTTAGATTTTAGGTAATTGAATGACTAGGTAAATGGGGTTGCCATCTACTGAGATTGCCTTAGGAAATAATTTATATGGGTGAATACAGTGAATTCAGCTTTGAGTGGCCAGAGTTTGAGATGCTTATTAAACATCCAAATGGATTTGTCATGTTGCATGTATATACTGATTGAGAGGTCTGAGCTGGAAAGTCGTTAGGTAGAAAGTTACATAGGTAGTTTTTCAAATAATGGGCCTGGAGCTTATAGACAGAAGGATTCAGAATGAAACTCTGAGAAAATCCAGTGATTGAAATTGAAATAGAGTAGAAGGACTCAGCAAAGTGGATTGTGAAAGGTAGGAGAGACACAGGCGAGGAGAAGGTTCCAGAAAGAAGAATGGTCAGGTATATTGATGGCCACTGAAACGTTGAATGGAGGAAGACAGAAATTTCCATTGAGCTTGGCAGCAGAAAGGTCATTAATCTTGATACCAGTGGTTTGGGGGGAAAGAGAAGCCAGCTTGGATTGGGTTGAAAGTGAATGAGAGTTAAAATTGCTCATGGTGGACAATTCTTTCAGTAAATTTTCTTGACTAGGAAGGAGAATCACTAGATGGTAGATGAAAGGGGTGCTGATTCGGTTAATTTCCCATTTTAAATACTCTGGAAAGGTCAGAATGGGGCCTGTTGCACCAGTGGAAAACCACGTAGGTTTAAGCACGTTGACAGTGTAATGATGGACCATGGAGTCTATACTGGGCGGGGAGGAGTATGGAAGAGGTTTTGAAAGAGTAAGCAAACAGGTCAGCCAATGGGCAGGGAGTATTGATGGGTTCAAAGAACCTGGAGGCAGTCCTCAGTGAGTGATAAGAACAGGAAGTAGAAATTGGAAGCTTGGATGCTTGCCGGAGACGTTGGAGATGGTATGGTTACCAGTGTAGGCAAGCCTGTGCCTGTAATGCTAGGTGGGTGAGGCTGGGTAGAAGAGCAGGTCAGAGGACTCAGGATGCTGGGTGGATTATCTACGTGGGTACTGAGACCTCTAAGAATGAAGACTAAGAGCTGGGATGGGGAAGAAAACATGAAACAGAAACTAAAGTCTTCATTAGTGAGTAAAGGAGAAATCAGGGAGGAGGGTAGAAAGTCATACAGTCAGACCCTGTGAGCTTCAGAGGAGCTCTGCTTTTTGAAGGAGGAAAAATAGAGAAATGATAGGAGAAAGTAATGGGGAGAAAGGAGGAAAGCTGAACCGCTTACTGGGCCTTAGAAATGTAGTTGTCAGAGAGGAAGAAGGGAGAAGGCTCTATCTGGAAGAACTTTAGGGACCTAGGATCTTTGAAGGATGGCAAGTTTAAGGAAGTCCAGGAACTGGAGAGAATGTTCAAAGAAAATGTTGAGGATATAGGAGAGCCTGCTGACTCCCAAGAGTGTACAGGGCAAGGACTGGCAGGGGGAGTGACAGGGGTAAGGTGAGGGGTTGGTTTTCAAACTCAGCTGGTAAAGAATCCGCCTGCACGGCGGGAGACCTGGGCTCGATCCCTGGGTGGGGAAGGTGCCCTGGAGAAGGGAACAGCTACCCACTCCAGTATTCTGGTCTGAGGAATTCCAGGGACTGTGTATAATCCATGGGGTCACAGAGAGTCGGACACAGCTGAGCGACCTTCACTTGGTTTCGCATGACTAGAATTTTTAAGATGTGAGACAATGGCATAGGAAACAGCGCACATCCCATTTAGCAAGGCTGATTATTTCAGGTGATTTTCGTGATCTGTACACCCTTGTGTACATGATTTAAAGTATATATTTCTACTCTTCAGTTCAGTTGTGTCCGACTCTTTGTGACCCCATGAATTGCAGCACGCCAGGCCTCCCTGTTTATCACCATCTCCCAGAGTGCACTCAGACTGAACATTCATTGAGTCCATGATGCCATCCAGCCATCTCATCCTCGGTCGTCCCCTTCTCCTCCTGCGCCCAATCCCTCCCAGCATCAGAGCCTTTTCCAATGAGTCAGTTCTTCGCATGAGGTGGCCAAAGTATTGGAGTTTCAGCTTTAGCATCATTCCTTCCAAAGAAATCTCAAGGCTGATCTCCTTCAGAATGGATTGGTTGGATCTCCTTGCAGTCCAAGGGACTCTCAAGAGTCTTCTCCAACACCACAGTTCAAAAGCATAAATTCTTTGGCGCTCAGCCTTCTTCACAGTCCAACTCTCACATCCATACATGACCACAGGAAAAACCATAGCCTTGACTAGATGGACCTTAGTCGGCAAAGTAATGTCTCTGCTTTTGAATATACTATCTAGATTGGACATAACTTTTCTTCCAAGGACTAAGTCTCTTAATTTCATGGCTGCAGTCACCATCTGCAGTGATTTTGGAGCCCCTCAAAATAAAAGTCTGTTTCCCCATCTATTTCCCATGAAGTGATGGGACCGGATGCCATGATCTTCATTTTCTAAATGTTGAGCTTTCAGCCAACTTTTTCGCTTTTCTCTTTTACTTTCATCAAGAGGCTTTTTAGGTCCTCTTCACTTCTGCCATAAGGGTAGTGTCATCTGCATATCTGAAGTTATTGATATTTCTCCCGGCAATCTTGATTCCAGCTTGTGTTTCTTCCAGCCCAGCGTTTCTCATGATGTACTCTGCATACTCTTAGTTGAAGTCAAAGTTTGAGGGCCACTGAACTACAGGATGGATGTACAGAATGTTATAGAGATGAGTACTGCGTGATGACGTATGATCTGGGGGGCTTGGCTGTTTGGTTATTCTGAAGACAGGATGTGGGGTACGATGGGACTAATTTTGATAATTGCTAGAGCAGAGTATGCAAACATTTGGAATGTGATTGTCCTGATTTTTTAGAAAGGAAGTGTGTGTACCTCTGCCAGATAACTATTATGAATGAACTTAGAAGCACTTTCTTAGGCAAATAGGACTTGTTTGGATCTCTGAGCCCCCGAAGAACTGACTTTATTCCTGCCTTATTCTCAGCCCCGCTACACGCCTGATATGTTACAGGACCACTCAGTGGAGTATGGGCTCCTTAAACAAGCACCTTTGCTCACCTTCCTGAGAGAACAGTCTTACCATTTGGAGCAGGCTGAATTCTCAGTAAAGTTTTTGGAATCTCAAGTTGATCAGCTCCGTTTATCTCCTTGTTGTCATTTAGTCGCTCAGTCTTGTCTGACTCTTTGCGACCCGATGAACTATAGCTCACCAGGCACTTCTGTCCATGGAATTTCCCAGGCAAGAATACTGGAGTGGGCTGCCATTTTCTTCTCCAAGGGATCAAACCCACATCTCCTGCTTGGCAGGCAGATTCTTTACCACTGAGCCCTAGTTAGTATTATCTGGTTTATCACCTAGTTAATATTATTGTTACAGATTAAATTGTGTAACTCAATCAAGTGATTACCTGTCTCATTACTATGACGTAATCTGCTGACACCCTATTAATTGACCTTATAGTTTGCCCCAAGGTTTTAATTTCCATACCAGTCTCCTCTGTCTAGAAGCGCTGCTGAATTTTAGGTTATTTTAATATACAGATGAGAATTGTTACCGCAAGTTATACTGAGCTGATTAAGTTTTCAGATCCACAGTGAACATTCTTCGTGAACCATGGCTGTCTGAGAGCAGCATGGCTTGCTTCTTGCCAACTTGCATAGATTGTTTCAATGCCTTAATCTCATCTTGGCAGTCTCCTGGGTTATAAATTCTTTGTACTCTTTATTTCCCATTATTTCATGTTATAACATCACTCTAATTGACTTTGCCAAAACACCATCTGAGGATTATTTTCCCATGGGATACTTTTGTAGGCTGACTATGTATCTATAAGCATAAATTCATGTTATATAGTAATTAATGGAACAAGTCTGGGGGTTATTGTACATTAGTAATCTTGAGGTATATAGTAGAGATGATTATGTTTGATAATTTTGACATGGATGTTGTAGACCACATTAAATTAGTAGCTTCCACTTAACATAGCATGTATAAGTTTAAGACTGACAGTGAGACTATTTAGGAATAAGGGCTGCATAACTTAAGATCTTACATGTAACAGACCTTTTATGCATCATTTACTCCATAAAATTTTTTTTTAGCACATTCTGTGTGCGCAGACATTATTCCAGATTCTAGAAAGACTGTAGAGGAGCATTCTGTGTTTGTGGAACTTATTATTCTAGTGCGATGACTAACAATTTAAATATTAAATGCTACACAGTTAATTAAGAATGGTTGAGATTGACTCGGTGGCTGTGTTAGGCCGAATGATCAGAAGGGAATGATTTTTGGCCGAGAACTGAATGAGAAGATCCAGCTCTACGAAAACCAGAGGGTAAAGTGTTCTAAGCAGAGGGAATAGCCAGCGCAAAACCCTTAAGGCAGGATACGTTTAGCACGTGAGGACAGGTAGTAGGCCGGAGGCTAGTGAATGAGAGAGAGGTACCAGGTGAGGCCAAGGAAGCAGACAGACCTAGTCACTGGATCTGGCACACCAGGATGAGGAAGGGTATAGAATGCTCTTGTGGACTTTATGTAGGGTGCAATATGATTTTTTTTTTTTTTTTTGCTGCTGTGTGGAGAATGTACTATAGAGGTGCAGGAGTGGAAGTCAGGGGCCAGTTATAACAGGAGGCTGTTTACCTAAGCTGGAATGATGGTGGCTTGGACAGTGCTCATTTAATGAATAATTAAAGGAGTAAGCTGTAGCCAGAGACACTATAACTAAAGTTGACCTTTGAACAACACATTTGAACTGTATGCATCCACGTATATGCAAATTTTTTTTTCCATAGTAAATAACTACAGTACTAGCGGTCAGCAGTTGGTTGAATCCATGGCTGCAAAACCACAGATCAAAGCTTTCTTTGTGTGAAGTGTTGACACTCCAAAGTCCCACGTTGTTCAAGGGCCATTCCAGAGAACTAGTTTTCTCACATGCAGAAATCTTTAGCTGAAAAATGAAGATAACTAAGAAGTTATTAACCACAGCACTGTTCCATTTTTTGGCTAATTTGAGCTAGGTGTTTAGATACGGGTGGGATAAAGATTTCTAGGAAGCAAACAGTGAACGGAAGAACTTTAGCCACGTTAGCAGACAGACTTGCTGATGAGAGTAGTCTGTCCAGTATGAGTAGGTTCAGCTTGTTAAAAGTTAGTTCCGCAGAGATATCAGAGTGCACTAGACCTTCTAGAGGTTCTGGGCTTGACCTTTGTGCTAATAATGAGTAGATGTAGAGACATAGTTGCCCGTGGTATGGTTTTATCGACATTTATTTTGGATGTTGGAGTCTCTGTCTGTGGTTGTCAGTTTTACTTAAGTTTTATAGGTCCTGCAGAGTTACCTGACGTTTAGACTCTAGGTCAGTGAGAGAATGAAGCCCTGCAGAAAATGATTTGTGTGACTGTTTTCATAATTCTAAGGTTGTGTTCTCCGCTAGTGCCAGCCCAGATGTAAAGGAGATAATGAATTCCATGCAGTAGAGGCCTTCGTTTGAGCAGAGCTGCTCTGTTTGAAACTCATTAGCCATCAGTCCTTTTATGACCTCATATTAACTAAAGTTCCAAGAAGGTACTTTTCAAACAAAATTCTTCAAAACTTGATTTCAATGATGATGGATTTCAAATTGCTTCAATTAACTACATCCTCTTTTAATGAGCTCAAAGTAGAGTCCATCCATTTTATTATCTTTTACATATTCAATATTCCATTGATCTCCTTAAAAAGGTGTTATTTATGATATTCATTACAAAATCATAAATCCCAGATACATATTTTCTTTACTTTTTGCAAAAACCTTTATGCAAAGTTGCACGACTTTGTCAATATACTAAAAACCACTGAATGTCAATATACTAAAACCCACTGAATTGTATAAAATGGTGGATTTTATGTTGAGTGAATCATATAAAAAAAAGAAGCACTGTAAAGCACTTTATATTGTTGGCTTTTGACTTTTGTGGAAACGCATTGGCTACCGTGTATATCCGGGAGCAAATCTGAAATTAGGTTTTGAGGATAATCTTGGGTCCTCCTAAAGCTTAGGCTCTTCTTTGCGTTAACCAGGAGGTGGCTTTCCTTACGGGGAGGCTTAATAGGTTAAGGTTTAAATTGCAATAGCGTGTTCAATAAGATGGTAGTGCCGATAATAGAGGTGCTGCTGCTGCTAAGTCACTTCAGTCGTATCCAACTCTGTGCGACCCCATAGACGGCAGCCCACCAGGCTCCCCCGTCCCTGGGATTCTCCAGGCAAGAACACTGGAGTGGGTTGCCATTTCCTTCTCCAGTGCATGAAAGTGAAAAGTGAAAGTGAAGTTGCTCAGTCATGTCCAACTCTTCGTGACCCCATGGACTGCAGCCCACCAGGCTCCTCTGTCCATGGGATTTTCCAGGGAAGAGTACTGGAGTGGCTTGCCATTGCCTTCTCCAGATAATAGAGATAGCTACTATTTATTCAGAGTTTATGTGCCAACATGACTATAAGCTATACCACTGTTTTGTCTCCTTGCTGCCCTGTGATTGTAAGCTCTGAAGGATTTTGGTATTTGTGAATGACTCTGTACACAGCACACGGTCTGTACCTGGCAGATAGTAGGCATTCAGTGTTTGTTCAATAACTGACTTAATGAAAGCTGCTTGAACAGCAGCATCGCACATGCATTATCTTGTTTTGATTTTTGTAAGAATCTTAAGAATATTTACTGTATTTACCTCGTTTACAGATGAGGAAAACGACTTTAGAAAAATAAAGTTTTTGCTTCTCAAATTGGGACATGAATATCTCTTGGGGTATGCAGAACCACAGAATTAAAATGATACCTGGAAGTGTCCTGTTTTCTTTCTTTTCTCCATTTTAAAAATTGAAGTAGGTGGGGTTTATCTATTTTCAAAAAAAATTAGAGGGTAGCAGTGAAATAGTATTTGAACGCTACAGGTTAAAGACACATGGTCTGCGTCACCGCTTTAGTTTTCCTCTTCTCTAGCACTGTGTGCTCGGAGAAGGCAGTGGCACCCACTCCAGTACTCCTGCCTGGAGAGTCCCAGGGACGGGGGAGCGTGGTGGGCTGCAGTCACTGGGGTTGCACAGAGTCGGACGCTACTGGAGTGACTCAGCAGCAGCAGCAGCGGCATTGTGTGCTTAGTTGCTCAGTCGTGTCCGACTCTGTGACCCCATGGGCTGCAGCCCGCCAGGCTCCTCTGTCCACGGGGACTCTCCAGGCAAGAATACTGGAGTGGGTAGCCGTTCTCTTCTCCAGGGGATCTTCCCAGCCCAGGGATTGAACCCATGTCTCCCACATTGCGGGCAGATTCTTTACCAGCTGAGCTACCACGGAAGCCCTTTCTAGGATTAACCACATTAAATCATTGACAGGTGCGTGGTCATCAGGCCACGTGAGTTTACTCCTTTTCAGAGTCATCTTCAGTGAGTTGTCCTTTAAGTATGTTCTTTGCTTTTATGGAAGGTCCCTGGAAAAAGAAAAAGCATTTGAAATCTGTTTAATATCTGTTGTGATGTTAAGTGTCCTATTTTTTTTCTCGATTTAACACCAGCTTTTGTTTTCCTCTTTAATTGGTACGCTTCCTCCTTTCTGAGTATGAAATCTATGTTATTGAGTGTTTGTTTTTTTGCCCACATCCCTGAAAGTTCAGATCCACATCAGATGGTGAAGGCTAGAATCAATCACTGTTAACCATTTCAAAAGGAAATTTGTTTCTCCCTGTCCTTGATTAAAATTAGTTTTTATTGTGTATTTTATTTTTGAAGTTTTAAGACCCATCTCAGATATTTATTAGAAAGAGATAAAGTTTAAAAAATTTTTAGAAAGTTCTATTTTTGTATTTATCTCAGGGGGGGATAGCATAAGCTGTATTTGCAAACTTCCCAGCTTAATATACACATTATTATAAAATACACTAAACTTTTATTTGAGTGCTAGCCTGTATACTGAGAAGATATATCGAATATTGGAAACTGTTAGAATGTGTGTTTCTGTCAGTTTAGTTTTATACTATAAGGAGCTTTGTTTCACTTATTCCTATATTGAAGGAAGATTTCAAATACACAAATAGCTTTAATCTTGTCCGATTTGGAAAAAAGTACTTTAAAGACAGAAAATAGTAGCAGTCCCTTTTCTGATCTGTTTATACAGTAAGGTTAAAATTTTGCTGTGATTTTCCAGACAACTTTCTATTTGGTAATTCACATTTGCATTTTTAGATTATCATGTAGCAATACACAGATATATTAACCATGTATTAATATTGAACTCACACATGCACAAAAGTCTCAAAAATAACCACTACTATAATGACCCTTAATGTATCTACCAGTGTTTATGTGGGTATATTTCCTAAAACTGTACAAACGTTAGATTTTTAATCTTTGGCAATATGATATTACAAAGAAATTGTTCTTCTGTTATTGTTCAGTTTGGTCATCTTCATATATGCTTAATCCTTACTAGTCACTTGTGTTATTTCATTATTTTTTTTTTTTTTTTTTTTTCCATTTCCCTTGGTGTATCAGTGTCTCTGTTACTGGTTTCTAAGAACTTATTTATGACTGAGGATGTCATATAGTACAAATGAAATACCGTATTTTATTGGCATCAGTCTATTATAATGTTTTGTAGTTTGTTTTGTGTTTATATTAAAATATAATCATGTGTTTAAAAAAATGTTTGCTTTATAACTCCTAGGTTCTTGGCAGATTGGTAGTTATTTAGAAAAACTCAGACAACTGGGTGTGAATTAACAGTGACTCTTTTGATAGAGTCAGGAGAGAATGGTAATAAAATTTACTTTTTTTGTGACAGTTTCTGGGAAAACCAGTTAGTCCAGCTTCTCAGGTTATTTTACATGATACTATTGTAGAATACAAAATTAATTAGTAAAAAATTCTTTCTTCAGAGCTTTCAGGCCAGTTTAAAAGAGGAAAAATAATAAAATATAAATAAGATCAACAGAAGAGCAGTGCTGTACACTCCTGACAAATCTCATTCCGTTCCACTGGGCAAGAATCTGTCATTGTCAGACCATGAAATTTTGTAACCAATAGATTAATTTTTCATTATATCACAAGCATAATGGAAAAAAGATCAGTCTTATCATTGTAGCACCAGTAGCTTTACATGTTTCATGCTTCCTTCCAGTCTGTGTGGATTCAGGGTTTTATAGTTTTTTTCCTTTTATAGTTTTGAGTAGTTTAAGCTAGTCTCTGCGTCCTCCAGTCATTCTTTGTAACAGAATCTTACAAACTCGACTGTTTGTTCATACAAATAGTTGTTCTGTATTTGTCTACTGATCCCATCTTTGTTCTAATACCAGTGGAGTATATTATTCTTTGTTAAAGTGCAGAAACTAAAAACCAAGCAAGGTACTGTTTTGTGGCAGATACTGCTTGTAACAAATTAGTGGCAGGAAGAGTTTTTTTGTAAGCCGTTATGTGTTAAGCGTCTTTTGGACTGAATACTGACTGATACAGTTTGCTTGGCTTCACTTAGGGTCTTAGAATGCTCTTGATGTCATAAACCAGAGGGATCCAAACCTTCTGCACATCACAGAATTACCAGGAGAGTTTTGAAAACACACATTCCTGGGCCTCACACTCTTTAGAGATGAAATCCTAAGTGGTTATTTTGCAGCCTGTTGGCCAAATTTCCACACCTCTAAATCAAGGGGTTTTTTTTTTTGTTGTTTTTTTTTTAAACCATAAAGATAAGAAAATGAAATGCCTGGGAAGTGGTATTGTTAGAGTTTTTTAAGATGAATATGTCTCTTAAAGGTAAGCACAGATGTCGGAAGAAAAGTGAGTGAGAGAAAGAAATGACCAGCATGCCCAGTGTGTACAGAAGAGCAGTGTGCATGGGGTGGGATAGGGTGGGGGAGTGGAGACCGTTGAATAGGGCACCCAAATAATATAACTGTAATAACGATCGGATTAATTTCTGACGTTCTTGAAGCAGAGGTCACAAACTCACTACCTGTGGGGCCCAGACAGGTCTCACGAATGTGAGCTGAGGCCTTTTGCAAAGCGCCAGCCCTGGCGCCTCTCGTGGCTGCCGTTACTAACGAGTCATGGCCTGTTTTGGCTGCATCAGTCCATTTCTAGATCTTTGAGTTTTTAAGAGAAGCTGGAATTCTCGACTTTATGTGAATTTTATCTGTAGCTCTTGGCTTCATTGACTCAAGAGGCTAAACACTGGAGCAGAACACGTCTGTGGCCAGAGCTGGTCTCCTTGCTCCAGCTTGCAGGCGTTGTTTCAGGGCAGTGGTGCCCAGGGGTGCACCCCTCCGTCGGAATGCGGGTTCCCAGGCCCGCCCTCCGCCCTCCTGAATCATCATTCCTAGGAGGGAGACCCAGTAATCTGTGCCTTCAGAAGCCTCCTGGGTAACTGATGCATGCTCAAGTTTGAGAAACACTATTTTGGAGTCTGGAAGTTGATGATACAGTTTTTATTTGGAGATAGTTAATTAAAGTTCATTGACACCCTGTAGATGATTTATCAAGTACACTTCTATACTAAAAATATCTAATATAATATATATTATTTTCGGATATATTTGACCCTTTCTATCTTTTTGCCCAAATCAGAATGATGTTGTTTAGTTACTAAGTCACTCTTTGTGACCGTATGGATTATAGGCCACCAGACTCCTCTGTCCGTGGGATTTCCCAGGCAAGAATACTGGAGGCGGTTGCTCTTTCCTTCTCCAGGTGATCTTCCTGACCCAGGGATTGGACTCCTGCACTGCAGGCGA
>SJYC01025669.1:0-12401 GCA_006408675.1 Madoqua kirkii | reverse complement strand
CAACTTCAACATCAGTCCTTCCAATGTATATTCAGGGCTGATCTCCTTCAGAATGGACTGGTTGGATCTCCTTGCAGTCCAACGGACTCTCAAGAGTTTTCTCCAGCACCACTATTCAAAATCAATTCTTTGGCGCTCAACTTTCTTTATAGTCCAACTCTCACATACATACATGACTACTGGAAAAACCATAGCCATGACTAGACAGACCTTTGTTGGCAAAGTAATGTCTCTGCTTTTTAATATGTTGTCTAGGTTGGTTATAACTTTCCTTCCAAGGAGTAAGCGTCTTTTAATTTCATGGTTGCAGCCACCATCTTCAGTGATTTTGGGACCCCCCAATATAAAGTCTGCCACTGTTTCTTCATCTGTTTGCCATGAAGTGATGGGACCAGATGCCATGATCTTAGTTTTCTGAATGTTGAATGTTAAGCCGACTTTTTATTAGTAGGAGGAAGAAAATATTAAACATTTTATGGTGAAATAAGATGAGGATTTTACTGTATTATAATAAACATTTCAAACAGTATCTAATAAAAAATTGCTTTAACTATTTCATTAAATAATAATGGCCAACTGGAAAGATTTCATAGAAATTTTATCTAGCATATCTCAAAAACTTCGATAGTCTAAGAAAACATTCTAACCACATTTAAAATAATTAGTGATGCTGTGCTAACCTATACTGCATTGCTATTTAAAGTCTCTTTTCTTTCCAGCTAAGGATGTATCCAGGAAACAAATATCAAGAAGACCTGAAAAGGCTACTGATATTTAAATGCATTGCAGGAAGGGGCATTTTTAACACTCAGCCTTTATTACTAATGTTAATTTTGCCTTACTTTCCTGGAACTATCCTCCAAAGGCATACTTTGAAGAAACCAAGTCATAAAAAAAGAGATTCATTAGTCCAAAATTGTCTGACTCCCATTGCTGCAGTCTACTTTGTATGTGAACTGAGAAAACCCCAGCATGGACTAAAATATTGTTCCTAACATGACACTTTATTTCAGAGGAAGTCAGGGAAACATAGGAATGTCTATGAACTTAAGATCATTAATTCCTTCAAGTATCCCTGGGGTACACATGCCTCATGTTACTGGCCACTGTTCTAACTTAGCAAGTCAAGTCAACCAGAATCTTGTTTGCATCAAAGCATTAGGGCTTCTGGGCAGAACTGAGTAGAGTACCTCTGGTCAGAAGGCTGGCCTCTCAGACCTCAGATACAAGACAAGAGTCTGTGTTCCCCTCCTGCCATGAGTGCAGAATGTCAAGAAGAGGACCTGACGCCACCTCCTGCCTCTCCTGGTCGTGAGCCGAAATCACAGAAGAGGAAATTTCTGAGTGCAAGTATCACCAGGGCCTGATGGTTCTCTGTGACCATGTCCCTGTGGACTCTTAATATACTCTTTTTTTTTTTTCTCAATATACTCTTAACCAGAGAGACCCCAGAACTGACCAGTATAAGGCAGACCTGCAATCACTAAGAAGAAAGTTCCTCAAAATCCAGCTGGCAGCAGTAGGAGAAGCAGTAAAGAGAAATGTGAGCCACAAAGATCAAGTTTGGGATTAGGGAGGGAGGGCTTAAATTCTTTGTAACTACATAGTTGGAACACTGAGCCAATACATATTACTGTCACCAAATTCTTGATATCTACATTGTAATAACTTGGGGGAAAGAGATTATGCTTATTTTTTACCATTTGTGCCCTCGACATAGTATATTGGTAGAAAAAGATGGAAAGAGATATTTTCCCATGTTGTGGTTTAATTATTTATGACTCAAATTTAGTCATACAACCAATATGAGAGTTTGTTTTGTTTATGTATTAAGGGCCCTTGAAAATGTTTGTCAAACCACCTGTAATTTGATGCTTTAAGCTGGTAATGATGCATTTCAGCAGCATATGTAGATAGAATCTATATTGCTGTTTCTACTTTAGTTACTGATATCCCAAATGTTTCTAATACTAAATTCATAGATGCACTCTTTAATTATCAGTGGCCCCCAGATCCCCAGAGTTTCTGCAACCATCTCCACCCCTCCAGGATCAGGACATCTGTTGGAAGGATTCCAGGAAGGGTGAGCATCTGGCTGGATCTGAGGGTGTGATCTGACTGTGTGATCCTGACTATATTTCAACCTATAACATCTTTATGAACTGTCTATTTATTTTTGTTGTTTGTGCCTCTTCTGACCTTCTTAGTGTAAAAGCAGCTGAACTTTTAGTGAAGAAATTGTATATTCATACAATATTGAATACACATTTTTATATCCAATTTTGTTTTCAAATTGTGTATTCATAGAAACTTCCCAGGTGGCTCGGTGGGTAAAGAATCTGCCTGCCAGTGCATGAGATGCAAGTTCAAACCCTGGGTTGGCAAGAGTCCCTGGAGAAGGAAATGGCAACCCACTCCAGGATTCACCTGAAGAACCTCATGGACAGAGGACCCTGGTGGGCTACAGCTTGTGGTGTCACAAAGAGTTGGACATGATTGAGCACACATGTACAGCACAGTATTAGAATTCAGTCATTAAAAGTTTAATACAAACCTTAGTCTAAATGTATTGCCGTGAGTTTCCATACAGCTCTTCTCATAAAGGTTCTGAACTTTTCTGGAAATATGATCAGAATATTGTCTCAGCAGTTTCCCTTGGTTGGCTGTCTTTGGATTTAGTCCTAGTACTCCGGAGGGGATAATTTACCTCAGATCTTCTAACTTACTGAAATGTGTGTAAAAATGAGACTATTATACTCCTTTAGTCAACTCAGGTTTGACTGGGTTTTTGTTCATTACCAAAAGAGCATGATTTTGAAAGGCATGGAGTCCTCCTTGACCAGTGAAAGTGGAGGTCTCCACAGGCATCAGGCTTATGCCCTCTCTTTGTGTCCCTGGTTTAAAAGCAGAAAGCAGACTTCCAGTGTAAAACGACATGGCATCTGGCTAACAGGCCATGATGTAGCCCCTTCCAGTAGCCCATTAAAAACCCTGTGATGGAAAAGGAAAGTCACATATGCACGGCACACAGTCAGCCTGGCCCCCCACTGCTGTGCCACAAGGGTGCCACCGCTCAAGGTCCCTGGGCCACCTTGCTGGGAATCTGAGATGGCCGTTCCTAAAAGAGGAATCTTGTGTGAGTGGCAGTAAGGAGGGAGAGATGGGTAGAGATGCACTGTACCCTGGGAAGTGGGATTCTCTCAAACAGCAGTGAGTCAGCTAACAGACTGAGCAGCCAGGTAGTGAAGTGCACCCAATGGTACCTGAAGGAGTAGTCGCAGCAGTAAGGGCAACAAATCAGTAGTAGCAGCAGCAATAATAAAGAAAATGGTATGGCTGATATTTGTTGTTTATGAAGAGCAATGCACCGTACTAAGAGCTTTAAAGGTATTTCATTTAATCCTCCCAGGAACCCAGTGAGGTTGATATATTTACTAGCTTCCTCTTACAAATGATAAAACTGAGGCATAGAGAGGTTAACCAACTCACCCAAAGTCACACAGCTAGGAAGTGGCAAAGCCTGGACTGGGGAATAGGCCTTGTAAGCTGAATGCTGGACCAGGTACCAGGAGTATCACCTCACCCCTCTTCCCAGTTGTGTCTCTAATAAGGGATATGACTCTCACCCCAGGGCAAATTTGAGAGACAGCCCTGTGCCCTGTTAGTTGAAATAAAGATCTAGCTTCATCTGAGAATGAGAAATCAAGAAGGGAGGAACAAAGGAAGGAAGAAACAGTTTAGAAGCTATGAAAAAAAACATTACAGAACAATGGGAAGAAAGCAGCATATAGGAAATAACCAAACAGACCTACAGAAAAGATACAATCCAGTAAGGCCACACGAGGAAATGATCTAGCATCCTACAGAAGCAGAATATTATAGGCCTCACACTCTTTTTTTAAAAAAACTATGTCATTTTCTATATTAAGTCTTTAGGTCCTGTGCTTTTTGATTTATTTCCAGAATATGGAGCCCTAGCTGTAGCCTTTAAAAAGCATTTTCTTCTTAAATACAGACAAAATAGAAAAGTATATTAAGACTGGCACAAAAGGAGAGGGAAATAAATGATACAGCTGTTCATAAGATAAAGCTCTCCAGATAAAGTCAAAGGTCAAAATTTATAAGGATAAAAACACATTCTAAATTTAGTAATCATAAAAGTGCTCCTAAAAATTGTCTACAGAAGCCCATTTTTGAGAGAGAGATCTTCAAAAGTTGAAGTTTCTTTTAACTGTAAATAATGTTAACATAAAACAGGAGGGCTTGGTGCAGCCCCTTTCAAGTGAAAGTCACATCCAACTCTTTGTGACTCCATGGACAGTCCATGGAATTCTCCAGGCCAGAATACTGGAGTGGGTAGCCTTTCCCTACTCCAGGGGATCTTCCCAACCCTGGGATCGAACCCAGCATTGCAGGTGGATTCTTTACCAACTGAGCTATTAGGGAAGCCCTCTGGGCCCCTTCCAATACCCCCATTAAAACCCCTGAGATGGAAAACACTGGCCATAAGCTGAATGGTCTCAGGCTGAACCACTATGTACTTGAAATAAAGTCTGTTCTCAAAAGTCGTTTATGCTCTCTTTTCATTGTTAACAGCATGAAATCATAGAGAGTGTGAACATTTTAGAGGATGTATGAGCTCCCATTGTTTTGTTTTGGGGCAAAGGGTCTTCAGGCTTTGTCTTTGCTCTTCTTCCTTTGATGTATTTCTACTGTCTCATTATGTGCTTTCCATCCTCTCTCTTCCCCCACCCCCATCTTCTGAATAGAATTTCTTTTCTTCTTTTTCTTATTCCCACTGCCACTTTCTACTGCTCATTTGGAAATAATTCTCTCTACAACTATTTTTAGGAATTACCCAAAGAACCTGCGTGCAATGCAGGAGATCCAGGTTTGATCCCTGGGTTGGGAAGATCCTCTGGAGAAGGGAATGGCAGCCCACTTCAGTATTCTTGCCTAGAGAATACTATGGACAGAAAAGCCTGGTTGGCAGCAGTCCACATGGTCTCAAAGAGTCGGACACAACTGAGCAACTAACACACCACACAAGTTTACATAATCTCTTGATGCTTCACCCAAATAATACAAGTACCTTGGAATATTATAACTACAGTTTTCACCCCATTCCAATTTAAATTATATTTTGAACTTGAATTCTATCTAGTTTGTTTAACCTCACAAATTAGATATTACTATTATTGTTATGTGTGATCAATGTTTGTCAGTTTCTTTGCTCACCATTTCTCCTTGCATCTCAGACCTTTCTCCATTTATCCTCATAATCTTTTGCATAAAGCACTTTTTTATTTCTAAAAGTTTCATTCAATTTTTTTTCAATCTGCTAGATTTGTCTTAAAAATTCTGTTATTCCTTTTTCACAAACTTTTCATTTCCTTAAACATACCAAACATGATTATTTTATATTGTATCTGATCATCTTTATAGATCTGATTTCTCTGTCTGTTGTTTCTGCTGATTCTCACTCACAGTGCTTTATTTTTGTGTGCGTGTGTGGTGGCGGGAAGGGCAGAACATGCCTAAGTATGTTTTTATGAGAGCTTATGTTCCTTGGAACTTTAGGGCTTCTTTGAGACCTGGGTAGAGACTGTGTTCTTTCATAAAAGATTTGCTTTGCTCTTCCCAGCTGATTACACAAACATTCTTGGAGCACTTTCAGTAAAATTCTCTTCTTTCAATTTTTCAATTACAGGTGATACAAATTCAAACAAGAAATCACATGAGGGCCAGGTTGCAGGTATAGATTCTCAAGTGAGACTTCCTCCTACTTTCCTCCAGCATAAAGATCAAATCAGATGTGTGACTGTCTCCTGCATAGCCCGTTTTTTTTTTTTTTCCCTCACCCTTCAAATTGAAGGTAAAAACCCTTTGAGATTCCAGCTTTATCTCCTATAAGACTTCCAATTTTGTGTGGGCCTGAGGCTTTAACTCCAGACATCTCCTATCAAACATTTTCCAAAATGTTCATGGTTTCCTTCCAGGTTTTGGCAGAAGCCCCGAAAGAACTCACTTTGGTTCTCTTCTCCCAAAGTCACTACTTCTGTTTTGCTTTTTTATTTCCTCAGATTCCTTACTTCTGTGCCATCTTGTTGATGCCTTTAAAAAGTACTTCCTTTGTTATTTTGTCTAGCATTCTGGTTGTTTTCAACCTATCAAACATTTTCCAAAATGTTCATGGTTTCCTTCCAGGTTTTGGCAGAAGCCCCGAAAGAACTCACTTTGGTTCTCTTCTCCCAAAGTCACTACTTCTGTTTTGCTTTTTTATTTCCTCAGATTCCTTACTTCTGTGCCATCTTGTTGATGCCTTTAAAAAGTACTTCCTTTGTTATTTTGTCTAGCATTCTGGTTGTTTTCATTGGGTAAATCTTTTAGCGTATCTAGTTCAGCAAAACTAAAGGCAATAAATACTCTGTGGAGATGAGGAGACATCATCCCTGATGCAGCATATGTGCTGAACTGAAGGCTTCCATAAAGCACTGTTTCAGAAGAGTACAGAGGTCTGGGACCAAAGGACAGAAACAGAAGTGGCCTTATATTATTCCAGTGGCCACCATTCTCTTTTTTTGTAATATAAGAATTCAAAGCTAGAAATTTCCTCTCGTCACCTGCTTCTGGGAAAAGCAAATCCATACAGTGCTTAACGATGTAGAATATCTCTTTCTGTATGGAAAAACCCCAGGATATATTTGTTTTGATTTTTTGGTTGTTTTTGGTCTGTAGGATTTTATAACAAACATTGCTCTTTAAAATTATCCTGGGAAGAAATACTGATTTTTAAGGAAAATTATCCTATTCTTAAATTTTATATTATTTTCTCTTCATTCATTTATTCATTTGACATACATTAAGTTTTTTTGTGCCAATCATTATGTTGAGGTGGTAAATTAAAAACATCTCTACCAGATTGTTAATTTCTTGCATTAAATACTATAAAAACTTTTAGAGAAGATGAAAACCCTGCTTTTCTGGAGATAACAGCTCAGTGTTTGACCCTAAAGCATTGGTTACCTGGTTTCAAATCGCTTCTAAACAATTCTCCAACACATTTTGAATGAACCCCAGGAGCTCCAGTGACTATGTCATTAATAAACTGTTTAACTCATAATTATTTAAAAATAAATGGATCAAAGAAATTTAAGAGATGAAGAAAAGAGGAGATGGAGAAATTTAAGAGATGAAGAGATGCACTTCTTAGGCATTTCCAAACTCTGTTTTACTGTCTGTTTCCACTGGCCATGGGCAAGCACCATTTCATTTCCTTTTGCCCCATGGCACACATAGAGAAGGCCTGCAAATGCTGTGTGTATTTTGGGTTGGTTGCAAGTGTTAGCAGAGCTCTCCTGCATGCCCCCAAACAATCTGTGACTGTGTCACATGTATTTCTCATTCAAAGTAAATTTCAAGTTAGCCTTGTACACAAATACCCTTTGAAGTCATGAAAAAGTTAAAGAGTTGAAAGAAGCAGTGTCTAATTGGTCTCGTTAGGCATTGAGATCAAACACTACATTTGTTATCAGAAGAATAAGGAATACTTTGACCTTTCTCTCTTTATATGGCAGTTAGGCAAGAAATGGACTGTATAAAGATTTTTAAAAAATCTTACTCTGCTCTTTGCTGAGCTAGATCACTTTTATGTTGTGATATCAGTTTTTCTTACTTAGAATTACCCCTTAATCTCTCATCTCAATAACATATTCACACGTACTGAATCTCCTTCTGTAACTGGCATTGACTGGGCTCCATACCTCATACCTAAGTAACTACCTGGGGTAGGGGTATAGTTTAAGAAGACAACTCTAAACTGTCTGAATCGCTGCTTCATCATGCCTGTGAGAAACTGACTCACCTTTATTAATCTACAAACAGTTTAAAAAGAATTAAAATCAGAGTTTATCAAGTTCATGTTACTATCTTTATGTACTGGCATTTGGGAAAGTCTCCAGTCATTGTTTTTCATTATCACTATGGCTTTTAAAGCCTTCAATACAGTCATTCTGGCAAATGAGTGAACACCAGCAACTGCATGAAAACAATGGCTTCACTTTGTAATGTAATGTGGGGAAAATATTTTTTAATTTTCTAACAGGTGCTGGGCTATGAGTCTGACTCATAAAGATAGTAATTACACCTCCTTTCTAAAGTGAAGCAGCAGAGAGAGAACATACTAAAATTAATGAAGAGAGCAAGACTTGGGTTCATTTTCTCTATCTGGAGAATTCATGATCCTGAGAGGTTTTTAAAATGAATCATTGCTTTGTGAAGTATAGCTCAGGAGCAGATATTTGTCTTTGTGTCAAAAACAAGGACTCTTAGCAAATTGAATCTCTTCCTACCTTTAGATAACTCAAAAAAGATAAAATCTTGAGGGCTTTATAGTGTTGAGCAGGGATAAAGCCTTCTTACAGATTGGAACAAAATTCTTACCAGTTTCAACTGGCAGATAAAAATGTATTTCAGAACTGATTTTCACATAAAGAGTGTTGTAATATTGCAGCAGCATGCAGTCAGGGTGGTTGGTAATTGTGTACACATGCTACATTATGTGAAAATGAAAGCTGATTGATTCTTGCGGTGCATGCGTTAGCGATAGCATGAATCAGAATGAGAAATGTTTTCTCATTTCTTAAGTGGTGAAAGTAAAGTGGGAGGAGGGGCTGGGGGAGGCTTGGTTGACAGTAGTGCTAGTTGGTTGACAGAGGTAGTGTGACAGACCAGCTGAAAACAAGGGGCGGAAAATGCAAGGTAGGCACGCTAATTTGAATTCCAAAGGGCAAGTGTCTGACCTTGAATATTTGCTCCACGCCTTATTCAGCACCTAAAGCTCACAGATATGGGCATAAAACAGTCCCAAGTCCAATTCATTTCAGTAGAAGACTGTGTTCTCTCTCTCTCTCTTTTTTGGAATATGATATAGGACAATAAAAACAGATTGACGAAAAAGGACACTACTAGGAATTACTTTGCAAAGAAAAGTTCTGAAGACTACCTGTTAGTCACCCTAGCTCCTGGCATTCCTTCATGTCCTTAAATCATCCTCAGCTTTCCACCAAAACCCCGTTTTGAATGCTCTTTATTTGGCTGCCATAAACTGATGAGGTTGCAAGCGCAGAGTGCCTGCTTGTACACAGTGACATGTTGTACAGCTTTGCAGTCAGCCCTGTCTTGGGTCTGGTACTGAAGATTTGTTTTGAGGTTTCCTTGGGCACCAAATGTAAAACAAGCAAACAAACAAAAGCTACATGAAATTAGATCTTTCCATTGGTTGTGGAGAGGGTATGTTATCACAGATGTCTATCACCTAAGCAGGCTATCATTTAAAGGGATAGGGGAGCAAGAACAGCATAAGCCTGAACTAACAGCCAGGAAAGTGTCTGTGGGTAGAATGTGGATCAGAGAACTCATTCCTTCTTTTCACTGACACCTACAACTACAGGGAGTATAAACAATAACTTACGATGTTATGGACCGAACTGTGTTCCCTCCACCCCTAAATAGAAGCCCCAATTTCTATTATGACAGGATTTGGAGATAGGGTCTCTAAAGAGGTAAAGATAAGTGGGGTCATTAGGGTGGGACCCTAATTCAATAAGACTGTATTATAAGAAAAGGCAGGGAAATGATTATCCTCCAATTAAAAAATAATTTTTTAAAATAGAAAAGAAAAGATGGGGACTTCTATGGTGGTCCAATGGCTAAGAATCCATTTTCCAATGCAGGGCACATAGGTTCAAACCTGTTTGGGAAATTAAGAGCCCACGTGCAGTGAGCCAACTTAGTCCACGTGCTACAGCTAGAGGGAAGACCATGCATTGCAACAAAAGAGGCTGCCTGCCAAAACTAAGACTCAACATAGCCACAATAAATAAATACAATATTAAAAAAAATAGGCAGAGACACCAGGAATGTGCCTGCACAGGGGAAAGGCTGCTCAAGAACACAATGCGAAGACTTACCATCTGTAAGCCAAGGAGGGAGGTCTCAGGAGAAGCTAAACCTGCCAACACCTTGACCTTGGATTTCAGCCTCCAGAACTGTGAGAAGATAAGTTTCTCTAGTTGAAGCCACCCATTTGTTATGACAGCCTGAGCAGACCAAGATTTGAGAGGGTGTTCAGGTATAATGCCATCCCATTGCCATGCTAGGTTGCAGCTGAGAAGTGTGGAGACAGCCAACTCCATGAGAGCTTGACACACACACACACCAAATCTGGCTTCTCTGTGAATTCCCATCTCCCTTGTGCATTATACTAATAGAAGAAGGAATGGAAGGACCATCAAGTAGATCCCATGTGCTGACACTGTGCTCTAAGGATGCAAACGTGACTCACAGGAAGTCATCATCTGGAGAAAGGCAAGATGAGTCAGGTATAGAGAAGGAAGGGCTTTGGGAGACAAGAATGGCTAATTTTAATTTAGGATTTGGAATTATGCAAAGGACAGAAAGGATCATAAAGTCTTCACAAAGATGGAGTCTGAGGAGAACCGTTTCGGTATCTACTACGTTCTAACCACTTAACCTAGTGGCATAAGATACTCACCATCTCCTTATGCTCAAGGAGTCCGTGGGTCAGGAGTTTGGATGAGACACAATGTGGACAGCCTGTCTCTGCTCCATAGTATCTGGACCCTGTTGGCTCAGAGTGACTCAGGTGACAAGGGGCGGGCCAGAAGCATTCAATTCCAAGGTGGCTCTTCACTCACATACCTGGCACCTGGAATGAAGGACAGACTTAGCTGGAATGCTGGCCAGAGTGCCCCTAGATGTCCTCTCCAACATAGCAGCCTCAGGGTAGTTGAGCCCTTACACTGTGCTTTCAGGGTGTCAATGAATCAAGTACTCTTAGCAAATGAAGCAGAAACTGGATGGCTTTTTATGACCTAGCCTCAGAAGTTACAGAGCATCATTGCCACTATAGCATTGGCTGAAGCAGTCCTATTTAAAGGGAAGAAAGACAAATCCCCACCTCTCTAAAGAAGGAGTGATCAAATATTTGTCACCATGTTTCCAAACATCCACATGGACCCTGAAGCATAAATAGGATTTCAGGGCTTCTCTGGTGGCTCAAGGTAAAGAATTTGCCTGCTCTGAAGAAGAACTGGGTTCCATCCCGGGGTCAGGAAGGTCCCCTGGAGAAGGAATGACAACCCACTCCAGTACTCTTGCCTGGATAATCTCATGAACAGAGGAGCCTGGTGGGCTACAGTCCATGGGGTCACAAAGAGTCTGACCTGACTAAGTGACTAACACTTTCAAACTTCATGCACTGAGACTCTATTGCCTACAAAAATTTTTTTCTGATTTTACATGAAATGCACTTCATTATTTACAAGAAATAAAAATCATAGAAAAATAGAAAGAAACTTCCTCATTACTTCTCTAGGCAAGTTATATGACTGGACCTGAGCTGGGAATTAGAGCTGTAACTTTAAATAAAACATAGTTCTCACCTCAGAGGGCTTCCTACTAAACCACAAAGGGATAACCGCTGCTAATATGTTGGTGTAATCCTTCCCAATTTGAATAAAACAAATTGAGATGATTCTGTACATACAGTTTTGTGTCCTGGTTTTTTTTTTTTTTTTTTTTGTCTTTTATATCTGGTACACAAGATAGTGTGAGAATTTTCCTTATAATATTAAATATTGCACAAAACTGTGATTTGAATGGGTGTGCCACATATCATCACATGAACAGACCATTTTTTATTTCCCTGCTGTTAAACTCTGAAGTTATTTTTGAATTTTGGCTACTACAAAATAATAATGTAATAAATATTCTTACTCATCTTTCTGCTTCTCTGACAATTTTCTTAGGATAAAAACCTCAATTAGTTGACTTACTAGTTCAGAAAGAAACAATGTTTTAAAAGCCTTTGCTTATGGCTGTGCAATTTGCTTTACAAAAATACTGTACCAGTTTGCATTTCCCCAGCGGGTGTTTGAGGAGCATCAAGCAACAGAACACATGGGAAGCAAGTCTGTTTCCCAGGTACAGGGAGGAGAGATCTGGTCCAGTCTGAATCAAGCAGAATACTGAAAGAAACCAAATGGGGAGTCAGAAACCATAGTCAGCTAGTAACCAGCATGGGCTTGGCAGCTAAAGAGATGAACACTGGGAGATGACTACTGCAGAGTCAAGGTAAGTAAACACTTCCCTGACTTTGGCTTTGGGGCAACATTCTAAACCCAAGTGTTACCTAAGAGGTGCTCAGAAACCCAGGTTTATTGGGATGTGAATTAGGGCTCCTTGTGTGGTAAGCAACAGACACTAACCCTAGCGAATCTATGCCAAAAGGGAATTTACTGGGGCGGGGAGAGGGAGGGGGGGGGGGGGGGGGAACAGCTAATTTTTTATTGGAAAGGAAACAAGGACAAAAGGGAAAG
>SJYC01025667.1:0-59641 GCA_006408675.1 Madoqua kirkii | reverse complement strand
CAAGGAAACCAGGACAAAATGGACAGGAACTGAGGTGCTTCATGGGCAGGAAGCAGCACAGAGTCAAGGGTCTAAGATCTAGGATCCCCTCGCCAGTGTCTCCTGGGTCCACTGGTATGGATAAGGAATGAGCTTGAATTGAATTCTTTTAATGACTTTGCTCCAATTTTGGGTTCCAGGGAAGGCAGATCTGACTGACCTCAAAAGATCTGAATGCCTGAACTTGGGCTCAGAACAGGCAGGCACCTCGACTAACAGCTTCCTGTAGGTGAGAGAAGTGATTCCCACTGATGAATCAGGGCACAGCCAGCCCAAACCAAACACTATCCACCATACCATGTTACCCGGCAGGGGAAGTACACTAATGCTTTACCACCATGAATCTCTGAGCCCAGCCTCCCCACCCTGCCACGGCCCACCAAACAGTCTGTGGAAATGAAAAGAGGCCCAGGGACCATCAGGCTTTGATGAAAGATAAGTGAGAAATGCTAAATATGAGCCACAACATATGAGGCACTGTGCTGGAAGTCAGTGCAAACAACCAATTAACATAAATCCTGATTCAACTTGAACTGAGTTTTAACCTCTTCACCTCCCCACCTCTTCTTCATCTGAAACACTGGGCTTTAATTAAGAGCAATAGGGAGGGGTGAGAGGTGGGAAGGAGGCTCAAGAGGGAGGGGAAATATGTATACCCTAGATCAGCCATAGCTGATCTATGTTGATGTATGGCTGGAACCTAACATGATATTGTGATTATCCTTCAATTAAAAATAAATAAATGAAAAAAAGCAACCAGGAAGCAACTGGACTGGAAGGAGTCTTGATAGGGGGCCAAGGCCAGCCTCACACACCACCTTCTGCTTGGCTGAAGTCCCCTCCTCCATCTGATGAGCCAATGAGGAAGAGTCAAAAGATACCGTGGCCTGGCTTTGTTGGGGGAATAGTGAACATGGATGAGGACATGGAGTAACTTTAGGAGGCTGGCTCTCCCCAAAAGCTCTCCCTCAAGGACAAAATCTCCCAGCCTTGCCTTTCCCTGCCAGCTGACGAGAGTTACTCCTCATCCCAGGGATGAACAAGGTCATCAGCCCTGAAGGAGCATCTCTTACTTGGGAACAAAGAAAAGACCAGATCCCTCCCCACTCAGATACCTCATCATTCAGCCAGGCAGTGACAAGACGGAAAGAGGGCGGGTAAGTCTCAGGGACAGAAGCAAGGTGACAAAGATTCATTGTACTTGGGTGAGGGACATGAAAAGTCACGGGGTCAGGGAGGTGTTCCTAGGATGGGACAGTGTCACAAAGGGTGCCCACTGGGACAGGAGGGTGGGCAGCAAACAGCAGCTCCCCTCTTTCTGGACCAAGAACAGCAGCCCTGGTCTCAGATCCCTGTTGCTGTTCTCATCAGGGGAATCTGTGCTGCTGAGGAAGACATTCTGATGAGCAGGGCTGTAACTGCTCCCTTGGGAAGTGGGTGTTGGGGCACAAGGAGGGGAGAAGAGCCCTGCATTTTTTGCCAGGGTCAACTTCTGCCTTCAAGAGCACGTTCTAGAAAAAAGTACAGGATCTTCACATCAGCAAGGCTGCGACACGATCCCAACACCTCCCTGGAAAGCCCTTCCAGCACCTCCAAGGGTGGGGAGACGGCTGCTTGTTCCAGTCCCCCTGCTGAGCTGGGGTGGGTGGGCTTTCCATCAGGGACCAGGGTCAGAGCAGGATGAGGCGTCCGGAGGGGTTACAGTGGCCCTGGCACACACACAACTTCGAAACTGTGTAAGGACACCAACATTCTGATTTTTCCCGTGATGAATGCTTCAATCTTTTTTTTCTGGAACGTGAAATTATATCCACTTTCCCCTCTCCCATTTTCCAGCGTCCTGTCTGCTTAGTGTGCTTTGGGGTAACTAAGTGCTGGGTGTGGTCCCACGAGGCCCAACCAGAGGGACTTTGCTAACTGTGCAGAGGCAGGCTGGATGCATTACAGCAAGAATTAAGTCTAGACGTGCCGCGCTCCCTGCCTGGAACATATGAGTCACCGTTCCTGAGGAAGAGAGTGATGTCCTGGCCGGCTCTGCCCTCCCCCGGGCTGCTCCCGGGGAGCCCCTCAACCCCTTCTAGAGGGCAAGGCTGGGGTACTGAGAGTGGGCCAGGTGTCTGCAGAGCCATCCAGGGCAGACTGTCACCCCAAACTGACTTGTGCCTGCAGCCTCCTTCGCCTCTGGGCCCCCTCAGTCCTGGTCAGAGGGTCCTCACATTCCAGGGTGTGGCCACCTCAACCTCACCCAAACCCCACATTCACTTCGATACCTGTTTTGCAGATTTGTCCTTGGAAATTGTCTGTCAGCACCTGTGTATCAAAGCAGAAGCTGTAGCCCGTGTCGTTCTTGCCCTTGTTCCCACGTTGCTGCTGATGCAACGGGGCCTTGCTAAGTCCAACTGCATCTCTTGCCAGGATGTCAGGATTTCTCTCGTGGTGTCAGAGAGGAGAACGTGGTAGCAGCAACCTGTATGATGCCGCGAATCTTTGATTTTTCTCATCAGAGGGCCCCCGCTGGCTTCCCAAGTCTGAAAGCAGACGACAGAAATCAAAGGTGAGAACAGCCATGTGGTTACCAGCGTCGCAGCAGCTGTGCTGAGAGGCTCTGCCCCAAACCTCAGGCCTGTCCTCAGCCAGGCCTGTCCCGGAGCCCCTACAACTCCACAGGCCTCCACCCCCTCCCCCCCTCCCTCTCTGGCCCCAGCAGGTAGATGACATGATGAGGAGGGAAGGGCAGAGAGCCAACACTTTGTACAACAGCTCCAGTCTCCACTGTCACCTTGAGATATGTGGGATGAAAGTCCCTGTACAGTCATGAATGCGTAATGCCTCAGCCAAGCCTCAGCGAGGGAAAAGCAGCCCCACAGCTCCTTCATGGCCACTGGGCCTCACGCAGACCCAGCTCCTCAACATGACAGAGGGTTGTAGTTTCAACAAAAAAGCCAGGGTGGTGGTTTGATTCAACACCGTTTGCCATGTTTGAGCAGATGCACTTCATCAAAGCTTCGCTGGCCTGTGGGCTGCCTCCTGGCAGATGGACAGGCCCTGCCCCCGGAGGCCAGGCAGTGACCTGTGGGGGTTACCTCACTGTGCACCGAAAATATCCCGACCATTTCTACACTCTGCATTCATGCCAAAGTAGGTGCGCACCTTCCCTGAGTTTATATGTGTTGATTTATTAAGCAGGGAGGGTTCCTCACAACCTGGTAAGATTAAAAAAAAAAGTCTTTCATTTCAGTTTTGTTGTTGTTATTTTTTGCTTTTTTAGTCTTCTTGGTATGAACCCAGGTACCTCTTGGTAGCTGTTGTGTTGTCTCCAAGACGACAATCTCCGCCAAAAAGATATCCGTATTTCACAGAGGATGGGTCTTACCCTGTTCTCTCTTTCTCCACCCCATTTAAGAAAATTCCAGAGTTTGGCTAGCACTGTGACAGCCTGTCAGAGAAAAAATATTTGGCCAGAACCTGTAAATAGCTACCTTGTGCTGATGTATTATAACAGTGATGGTTATAGCAGTGGGGAGCAGGTCTGGGTAAGATCCTCACTGGGCAAGATGTCTGATACTTCCTCTTAGCCTCCTTCAGGAATCTCCCACATTAGTGGTTCAAAATTGGGGCCATTTCTGCCCCCAAGAAACACTGACAGTGTCTGCAGATATTTTTGGTTGTCATAACTGGGGAGGTGGGAGAGTGCTACTGGAATCTAGTGGGTAGAGGCCAGGGAGGCTCCTAAACATCCTACAATGCACAGGATAGCACCCCACATCAAAAAATGATCCTTGTGCCAAGACCGAGAAATCATGATGGTATTTGATAAGAGGGGGTGATGGACAGTGAAGCCTGATGTGCTGCAGTCCATGGGGTCGCAAAGGTTGGACACGACTGAGCAACTGAACTAAACTGAAGTCACCCCCACTCTTATATGACATTCCAAGTAATCTGTGGCATATACAGACAAACTTAGGATGGAGGAAAGGTCACCCTTCTTCAGTTCACTCAAACGTCATTAAAATGTATACCTGTGTAAGGGCCTGCAGACAGGATTGCGTCTCTGCCCTCCAGAGGTCGGATGCCAGCAGCAAAGCTGCCAGTGGTGAGAGCCCCTCACATGAAGGGCTGGAAAACTGAGAGACAAACTCCCTGGGACCTGAGGTCCTCTGAAAGGAGAATTCATACTGTAAATATGGACAAGGAAACCTCTGCCTTCAAAGTGGGAGGAGAAAACGCTGAAGGCTTGGGAAGAACTGAGCCAAGACAGAGGCCTGCCTGGTGGGAGAAGACCTGAAGTCAAGCTGGAGGCTCTGGCATAGGCTGTGTGGAGCTTCGGGACAGAGAATGAGGCCAACCTTCTTTTTTGTTGCATTTACTTTTTTTTGGAATAACAGGCCACATGTTTCTGTTTCAGATTTTCATAGCTTTCCCTTTGTTTGCTATGGTAACATTACTATTCAGTTGAGAATCTTGCCATTTTATGCAGTATTTAAAGGGGTGAAAGGGTTTTTGCCTAAGATGTAAATTATCAGGTTCCTCCTGGGGCCAGAACTAAATTAGATTCTGTACTTGGTTCAGTCGCTACTAATTTTCTGTGAGGTCCAATTTGTTTTTAGAAAAACTCGCTTTGAGTGTGTAGATCCAGAACGATCTCAGAATCATGATGTTCTAGGAAGGAAAGAAACCTCAAGAAACGTTCAGTTTGGGTTTTGTCCAGACCAGCAGACAGGCTTTGGTCATCCCCACTGCACATGTGAGACCCTAACATTTCTGTACATTTCAGACAGAGAATCAGCCTACACTAAATGGAAGGATTATTTTTCATGGAAACATTGGTGAAGGGGTATAGTTCTTCAGCTCTGCAGGAGAAACCATTGTCCAAGTGGTTCTGCCCAGAGTTGATGACCTAGAGATCAAGGAGATAATCTTTGCATGTGTGTGTGTGTTTGTGTGTGTGTGTGTGTGTGTATGCAGGCCTAAAGGGCAGTAAGAAGCCACCAAGCTCGAGATTTATAAGGATGAGGTGTCCTCATCTCCACTGACCAAGGGAGCAGAGCCAATGCAATCTCCTGGAAGCAGATGTGGGAAGAGTTGAGACTATTAACAGCCAGCAGTCAAAGCCCATCTGCAGACGGTGTTTGTCCAGGAATTCTTTGCACACTGGAGCCATTTTAGGAAATCAGACTTTTGGCAAATCAGGCAGCCTTCCTTGGTAGGGGCAGGGGATGGGTCTCCTCAGGGATCTTGAGTGCCTGTGGCTACCGAGAAGCTCACTCCAGCCCAGATTCCCTGAATCCAGTCTCCCTGGGGACCCTCCCTGGTTCAGAAGCTCTGACTTGATTACAGCTTCAACTGAGATGACCTTGTATTTTCCTATCAAAAATGCACCCCTTTTCACATCAACATCCCCAGTGTGGGGATTGTTACCACATCATTTGTCTCACTCCAGGCAGGACCCACCTAGGGAGAAGCCCCGATTTTCTTTCTAAGGGACCTCCCTAGATTATCATAGCAAATGGATTATTTCCTCAATACTGGGTCACTCACTGTGTGACTCAGAGATGCCTTTTTGTCAGGCATCTGTGTGGAAGGAAATGCTGTGGGGAAGCACTAGATCCTTGCCTACCCATTTCCTAAAGCAAGCCTTACCCTGGTGTCATTCAATGACTTCAGCAGCCTTCTACCTGCCACAAAAGAACTAAAAAGACAGACGTGTAAAAACCAGATTCTTTTTGTGGGACAACGTAAGTGCTTTATGAGATCTTTTTATGGCAGCCCTTAATCACTTACTCATCTTTTGCTCAACCCAGGGATGGTCCCCTTCAGCTCAGAAGAAATAGAAGAAAGGCAACTCCCTATAAAGCAGGCTTTGGTGGTATCCGTGACAGGGAGGGAAAAGTGGTGAGATCGTTCCTGGGCATGGCTTCTAGGGACTGGTGGTAACTTCCAAAATAACCAAGTCTTGGAATCAAGCTCATAGGAACTGCTTCCATCCCGTACGGGAGAAGCCCAGGCTGCCCTATGGATGTTCAGGCTCCTGGCCACTGGCTGTCTGCAGGAAGTCACTTGTGCGTTTGCAAGAGAAGTGAGTGCTTGGGACAAAGGCACCGAGCTGTCAGTGGTTAAGGTTTCTTTGGAGTAGAAGCAGGTACACAGCACAACTGCTGGGTGTGGCCCCTCACGTCTCCTGAGCTTTCTAATATCCTGGTGACGCAGGAGTGATTCGCCAAAGGCAAAGGGCCCTTGTGTTACACCAAGGGTCTTTGTCCACCTTGGGTTCCAGGTCTTCTTCTGTGCGACTTCGGGGGCCTGCATCCTTGTTCACAGAAACCGTGGAGTCAGAGGGCACCTTATTCCTCAGCCTGATCCTCTCAGGTGCTCAACAGCTGCCTGACTTATGGCCATCACCTCTGGAGTCTGACCTACAGATTATTCATCGGAATCTTTCCAGTGCCCCGATGCCCTGCTCAGAGCTACCATTTACCATGCATGGATTCTTGCCGAGTGTTTCCATACGTCATCTACCTTAATCCTCACTAGGATCCTGCACCCAGTTTATGAGAAAGGAACTCTGTCCACACCGGCCACATCCACCCACAGCCGGTCTGAGGAGACCCAGCTAAAGATAGGAGATCAGACAGGCCCTGTTTGAGCATCCTTACAGCACTTGCTATCTCTTTACAGGTCTGATTTCTCAAATCAGGTTTGCTATCCAAAACTCTGGGCCTCCTATTGGGAAAGTGATACCAGGAAGATGGAGGTGCCTTGGGCGCGGCTGGCCTGAGATAGTGAACGACTCATGGCAGGAGCAGGAGCTCACGGGGAATCCCAGAGAGCCACACTGGCCATTCAGCGTCTGTTTCCCCAAGAGACGCTGAAATCTAGGTTCTGGTTTCTGTCTTATATAGGAAACTTCTAGTTTTAAATGTTGGCAATTGATTAAAAAACAAACCAAACAAAACTTGTTTAAGCCCCTACAAGCGAAGTAACACATTTGGGAGCTGCTTTGCAACTTCTGAGTTAGGTTTTCAAAGAGAGCCGCTGCTGTTCAGTCGCTAAGTCATGTCCAGTTCTCTGTGACCCCATGGACTACAGTACCCCAGGCTTCCCTGTCCTTCACTATCTCCTGGAGTTTGCTCAGACTCATGCCCATTGAGTCGATGATGCTATCCAACCATCTCATCCTCTGTTGCCCCCTTCTCCTCCTATCCTCAATCTTTCCCAGCATCAGGGTCTTTTCCAGTGAGTCACTCTTCACATCAGGTGGCCAAAGTACTGGAGTTTCATCTTAAGCATCAGTCCTTCCAATTAATATTCAGGACTGATTTCTTTTAGGATTGACTAGTTTGATCTCCTTGCTGTCCAAGGAACTCTCAAGAGTCTTCTCTAGCAACACAATTTGAAAGCATCGATTATTTGGCACTCAGCCTTCTTTATGGTCCCACTCTCACACCTGTACATGACTGCTGGAAAAAACCATAGCTTTGACTATGTGGACTTTTGTCAGCAAAGTGATGTCTCTGCTTTTTAATATGCTGCCTAGGTTTGTCATAGCTTTTCTTCCAGGGAGCAAGCGTCTCCTAATTTCATGGCTATAATCTCTGCCAGCAGTGATTTTGGAGCCCAAGATAAACTGTCACTGCTTCTACTTTTTCCCCTTTCTATTTGCCATAAAGCCATGGAACCAGATGCCATGATCTTAGTTTTTTGAATGTTAAATATTAAGCCAGCTTTTTCACTTTCCTCTTTCACCATCATCAAGAAGCTCTTTAGTTCCTCTTCACGTTTTGCCATTAAAGTGGTATCATCTGCATATCTGAGATTGTTGAAAAATATGAATATAAGATAGAACAGGGCTCAATATTTTTTTCACAAAATATACTTTTTATTAGAGTGTAAAAAAGTCCTCAAAATTCTAAAAATACGAAGTTCTAAAAAATATAAATGCTTAGGTATTTTTGTCACTAACTTTATTTTCCATATTAAGACCACCTTCTATTCATATGACAGTTTACATGGTGCATTAAGATTGAGGCTATCCCATTAATTGCTCACAAGGCAGCTTTGAAGTAGGCACTGTGACCTGCATGGGTGCAGACAGGGCAACCGAAGCTGAGTCTCAGCCACTGACCCGAAGCCGCGGGACCACACATACCGACAGCCTGAAACCCAGCCGCGGCTTCCCAACTCTGCTCGTCTTTTCGTTCAGTAAATCTTGATTTTCAGTTTCTGCCACCAGCATTACTATACAATAAGTATTATTCATTCCAAGACACGTAATTTTTTTTCCCAAGTCAGCTCCAGCATTAAATAGAAAAGAATTAATAAACACCCCTTTAACCTAGCACTTAGCCTTTTTGTTTAAGAGGTCACTAAGGGAGAAGGTGCTAGCTCTTAACCAGAGGTTGGGTGTGCTGAGTGAGTGAAACAGGGAAGCCTGAACACTCTGCAGTTATCTGCAACACTGTGTGGAGCCCTGCGCTGGGCTGCTTTGGGGAAGGAGACTGGAGCTTTCTCTGGGTGGGGGGGCGGGGACTCCAGCTTTCCTGGAGAGGGCACGAGCTGTGCAAGTCTGACTTCAAACCCTGATCTGTGTAAATACTGAGTCACAAATTGGCAGCCTGCCTAAATCTGCAAACTGATTTCTCCCCAGTACCTTCCTTCATCGGGAAGATGTAACTCAGGTCACTTTGCATCTGGAATTAGTCATCACCAACTAATTTAATCCCTCGCTTATTAATGGCTTATTAACATGGACCCAGCTATGTTCCTGTAGGACAGGCCTCCACAGATGTTACCTTCAGCAGACCTCAGACTTTATAACTGGTTTCTTCTGACAAGGCCCAAGCCCCCTTTCCCTGTCAAGAACATTGCAAAACACTTTTGAACAAAATATAATCTTTTTATGAGGCAATAATTACTTTGTGGTAACAATTACATGTTAAGAACTCTCCTACACTGTTGATGGGAATGCAAATTAGGGCACCTACTGTGAAAAACAGTATGGAGGCTTCTTTAAAAATAGAACTGCCAGGTGACCCAGTAATTCCACTCCTGGATATATATCCAAGAAAAAACAAAATGCTAATTTGAAAAGATACATGTATCCCAATGTTCATAGCAGCATTATTTATAATTGCAAAGATATGGAAGCAATCTAAATGTTCATCCACAGATAAATGGATAAAGAAAATGTGGCACATATATACAATGGAGTACTGTATTGTGCTATGCTTAGTCACTGTGAGACCTCATGGACTGTAGCCTGCCAGGCTCCTCTGTCCATGGGGATTGTCCAGGCAAGAATTTTGGAATGGGTTGCCATGCCCTCCTCCAGGGGATTTTCCCAATCCAGGGATCAAACCCAGGTCTACTGGGGAAGCCCAGTGGAATACTACTCAGCCATAAAAAAGAATAAAATTTTGCCATTTGTAGCAACAGGGATAGACTTGGAGGGCATTATGCTAAGTGGAATAAGTCAGACAGAAAAAGACAAATACTGTATGACTCACTTACATGTGAAATCAATAAGGTACCACAAGCTGGTGAATATAACAAAAAAGAAACAGACTCACAGATAGAACAAGTCAGTGGGGAGAGGGAAGGAGGAAGTGGCAATATACGGGTAGAGGATTAAGAGGTACAAACTATTGGGTATAAACTAAGCCAAAGGGATATATTATACAACATGGGGAATATTGGAAGTATAATAACTACAAATGGAGTATAACCTTTAAAAATTGTGAATCACTATACTGTGCACCTGTAACAAAATATTTTCAGCTACACTTAAAAAAATTTCTTAAGGAATATGTAAAAAGAAGAACAAAGTAAACAACAAAGTAGCAGTATTTCTTCTATTAGAAAGGCTTTCCGGATGGTGCAAGAATCCACTGCAGGAACTTCTTACTAGATGGTACAGAGCATCCAGGGCCTAGAGTCTCACCTAATTCATCGCCTTTGCAACTGTCTGTGGGAGACAACATGCAGAAAGTTTTTATAACAAGGGCTGAGGAGCCCCCCAGAAACAACATCAAAGGGAACCATGGCAAAAGTGTGGAGTCAGGAGGCCTGGTCTGATACCCAGCCTCACACCAGCTCAAAGTGTAACTGGGGACAACATATTACCTCTCAAGGGCTCCTGAGCTCCTGTCTCTCTGACAAAAAGACATCTAGGGAGAGGAATGCCAGAAGGGAGTAAAATCAGCCATCCAGAAAGCTGCTCCACGTTGATCCTAGGAAGCTGGGGACCCCACATCTTTCTGTGTCCACAGAGGATGCTCACAGCAAGTGAGAAAGGCCCTGAGAAGCAGAGACACCTGTAAGGAGGAAAAGCACATTTAACCTAAACAAGCATGAAGAATATTGACTTAGGGCTGAACAAGAAGTCATGTGAACTAGATACACTGAGAAAATACAGAATAGCCCTGTATTTTCAAGATAGCTGACCAACGAGCCAGACCAGAGCGGAAGCAGCAGTTATAGAGAGCCTTGCTGCAACCACCTACCTTTTTTTCATTCTCCTCTCTTTGCTTTTGAACGGAAATCAGCATCACACAGCACTGTTCATCCCCTTTCCGCAGCACAAGGGTTTCTGGAGAGCATGCCTTTGACGTGCAAAGCGCCTCGGGGACAAACATGACCGTTGAGGCAGTACCAGGCTTTGTGACACACTGATCAGATGCATAGTTTTCTACTGCAGTAAATATGCATCAAGTAATGGAACTTATCAGCAACACTAACCATGGCCACCGTGTTCTTTTATTTCCTAAGAAATAACATTTTCAAAAGTGACAAAGGATGCTGACAAAGGCCCAGCCATGACGGTGAGAATGACTCAAGTGGCTAAAAGGGCTCTCTGCATGGTTCGCTTACTGCCTCACTTCTGTGACAGAAAAGTGGGTTGAGCTGATGCATTTTTTCCACACCCTGAGGCCTCTGCCAGCCCTGTGGAGCTGCACCCCTGCCAGGGCCCAAGCTGGAGAGAGCCTCTGATGGACAGGACTCCAAAGACAGCACCAGACACCTGGATGGCACAGAAAAACAGAGAACTTTCTGCTTTCCTTGGTTAAAGACATGGGAACCACAGTGTTTGTTTCTTTTTTTCCCCCCTGCCCCTCTATTAGGAGAAATACGAACGTCACAAAGGCATTCCCTGTCCAGGTGGCAGAAATGTCTATCAAAATCAGACCACAGTCAAGGAGAAGACATCCTACAGGCTATGACCAAGTGATAAGCCTGGAGAACACCCCGACCCAGGGTTACTGCTCAGGGCTGCAGCTCCATTCAGGAGAACCCCTCACTGACACCTGGGTTCCAGAACCTGTGCACGGAATGTCAAAGGTCACTCCTGAGAGCTTGGCATTAGCAAACACAGCAGTCAGACCCTTGAGTAATGCGCCTGATGACAGAGGAGAGTGGTCCTCAAGGGAAGGAGGGGGATGGGGATGAGAAGAACCAGGGCCTGCAGGGGTCATCAGCCCCCTTCAGTGAGCAGTCAGCTCCCCCAGGGCAGTGGGGACTGTTCCCATCTCTAGGGAGATGAGCTTTCCCCAGAAGCAGGGCTATTTCATCAGGCTTTCCCACAGCCCAGAGAGAACACTTCATGAGATCTTCCGAGTCCCTCTGTTCTGATTCCATGTCCATTACAGCTATTGCAGTTTCCTAGGCATCCTGATCGGAGAAGGCGATGGCACCCCACTCCAGTATTCTTGCCTGGAAAATCCCATGGATGGAGGAGCCTGGTAGGCTGCAGCCCATGGGGTCGCAAAGAGTCAGACACGACTGAGTGACCCCACTTTTCACTTTCATGCACTGGAGAAGGAAATGGCAACCCACTCCAGTGTTCTTGCCTGGAGAATCCCAGGGGTGGGGGAGCCTGGTGGGCTGCCGTCTATGGGGTCACGCAGAGTTGGACATGACTGAAGCGACTTAGCAGCAGGCATCCTGATAATGGGTGTCTACTGGAAAGGTGTCTGCTCGGAAGGGGTAACTGGCACTCAGCCTCAGGACGTGATCTGTAAGTGAAGCAGAAATCGTAAATGATGTCTAAAGACTGTGAACAGCTTTCTGCTCCCACTGTCCTCCCAGACACCAGCCTCCTCCCTCCCTCCCCACCAGCCCACAAGGGTCATCCCTTGGCAGCTGAGACAGACAGACAGAAGAAGGGCCAGGCACCCAGCCAGGGCCTGGGGCCCTGCATGCACTCTGGATGGTCCACCACATTCATGCTGCCCACATTCAGAGCTCAGACCCTGAGGAGAGCTCTGTGGAGATAAGCGTTTTAGAGCAATATGGTTGCAGTCTGGTTTATAGCCTAGTTTCTGGTGTGTTTGTTTTGTATGAATTATTGCTCTGATGGCCTGTTCACTCCCAGGGAAGAGATAAAAATCTGGTTTTCGCCCAAAGGGGAGGAGCAGATCCCCAAGCACAATGTCCTCACAAGGGCCATGTCCAGGCTGAGGACGGCAGGCAGCCCTGCCCAGCACCTCCAGCCAGCCGCCTCCTTGCATGGTTCATCATGCGCCTCTTAGGGTTTGCTGAAAGCCAGTGAGATTCCTAAAACAAGATGGGATCAAGCCACAGAAAGCAGAGCCCAACCCAGTGATAATGATGGGGAGAAAAATGGTCTGTAAGGGGGGAAAGGGGGCAAAGAGGTGAAGTACTGTATAATTTAAATACATTTTGGGACACTCTCCCCAAAAATGACTAGGCCAAAACACCACACTGGTTACATTTTTTTATTAAAAGCCAAAAAAAATAAAATAAAATAAATTCCCTGGAGAAAGGAAGCAACTCTGGTTATGACGTTCTTTCAGCTTTATCCCTTAAGCAGCAGCCCCTAAACAGCAGGCTTGCCACCAACTCCCTCCCCAGCTAACAGGGACATATGACAATGTCTGGAACAGTTTTAATCGCCGCATCTGGGAAAAGCTATCAGCATCCAGTGAGGGAGAGATGAGGAATGCTGTCAAACATCCTACAACACACACCACAGCACCCTCATCTCCAACCAAGAATTAACCCATAATGTCAAAGAGCCGCTGCTGAGAAACCCTGCCTTCCGAGGATGATGCTCCTGGTCTCTCACCAACTCACATGCCACTAAACCCAACAGTGTACATAAGGTATTCCTAATGAGAGAGACCTCGATGGTGACCAAGAGTACACAGCAAATCCTGGGCCATCGAACACTTTGAACAGGACCAGCGGTCAGCCCTAGTGAGCCACTGCTCTCATCCATAAGCATCATCTTCTGAACTCCATTAAGCAGACAGCCTCTCACAGTGTTACAGTCAAGTGATTGGTGAAGAGTCCCACGAAACCTCTGGCCTCCAAGAGTTTACAGAATGAGCTGGAGAGTAAAGACTAGACATAAAACGGTGAGATGAACAAATAAAGAAAAAGAAAAATCGGGTCATGCCAACTGTGCAGGCTAGGAGCCGAGTATATTCTAAGAATGGTGAGGGAGGGGAGAGCTAGTTGGGTGAGCAAGGGGGCACTGAAGGAATGAAAGAGAAGGCCTTTGGGGAGCGTCCATCAGCACCTCCATTTATCTACACTTTCACAAAAGCATGCACTGCATGCTTCCAGACAGGCAAAATGAAGAAGGCACAGACCCCATGCCCCTAAGAGTCATACACAAATATGCAAAATTTTAAAATGTCCCTTTGAGAGGTACAGCCCCAGATGGTATAGTGTTTGGAGAAGGGGGTGATGCCTGCATGTGGTAGAACTTGCCTTTGGCCTGGGCCCAGAGCCTGGGTGCCTCTGGGGGAAGCTAAACTTGTCTGCAAGCCCCAGACCAGGGACACAGGCTGAGGATTAGTTATCAGGCTGACAAGAATTTCTGTAAAGAATTTCTGACTTAAGGCATTTGTTCTGGCTTGTCTTTTGGTCACTCAGCAAGACTCTGTGCTTCAGTTTCTCTCTCCTTCCCATTTCCAAGCAATTAAGACCATCATGTTTTCTCGTGTTCATTCTCAGTCATGTCTGACTCTTTGCTACCCCATGGACTGTAGCCTGCCAGGCTCCTCTGTCCATGGGATTTTCCAGACAAAAATACAGGAGTGAGTAGCCATTCCCTTCTCCAAGATATCTTCCCGACCCCAGATGACCAAACCTGGGTCTCCTGTGTCTCCTGCGTTGACAGGTGGATTCTTTTACCACTGAGCCAGCTGGGAAGCCTTGATTAAGGCCACAGCTGCTCTTATTAGGAAACACAACCCTGCGACGTCCCATGGAGCCTAGTGGAAGAACCATCAACATCGGTGAGGTTCAAGGGAGATGTTAGCAGCTCTGACTCACAGGGCATCTCGTGTTGTTTATGCGCCTGTGATCTCATTCAGTAACAGTAACGCAGAAAACTGCCCAGGCGAAAAGTCGCATGTTTTGAAGATGTACTGATATTTCAGTGGCCTAAACATTTTCCAGGACCAAATCTTTACCAGAGCTGCAAACAAGCAGGCAGATGGACTGCCCTGGGAGCTTTCTCCTCTACAGTGAACCCACAGAAAGGTCAGCAGCCGGACACAGAAAGAGGAGAAGGGTCCTGAATAAACACAGACAGTTTAATCAACCATGAAGAAATCCAAGAGTTGACTGAAAGTGCTTTGTCAGGAAGAGAAGAGAGGCCCCTGCCCTCAGAGAAAGGCGAGGAAGGTTGGAGGTCACTTAGCAGCAGAGATGGCCACGGACCACAGAGGCCACCGCAGAGGCAGAGAGGGCCTCTCACTGGTGGGGATGTCAGGGAGGAGAGGGGAGGGGTGGAAACCAGCATTTGGGTATTTTCCAAAGAATCAGACAAATAAATGTTCCCTTGAGAGAAAAATGAAAATTTAACTCGGTAAGAAAGGAAGATACTGTTTTTAAAACCACCATAATTACTTAAGAGTTGGTTACTCCTTCAAGCTTACGTCCATCAAGTCTGTCATTTCTGATTCCAGACTCCTCAGGGAATTTAAAACACTGGTTTATTCAAATTGCATTGATGTCCTTTACTTGCATCTAAAAAAAAATCAAGGTCAAGCTAGGTTGATGTGAGAAAGAGAATTTAGATGAATGAGGGCTGACACCCAGTCTCTGGCCCTGTAATTACTTCCCTTTGTAAACCTGAATACCCAATCAGATGGATGTCTTCTCCACAATTTTTGTCGTATTTATGGAATACCTTTAAACAACGGAATCTGGAACCTCTAGCAACATCTGTGTCCAAATATATCCAGGCCTGTTTGTTTATGTTTTTAATTGAAAGTCAATTTTAGACCAACTACTCTTGGTATCATTGAAAATGCATATTTTTAGAAAATTCTTGAGAATTTTGCAAACCATTAAAGTAACTTGACATCATACTTTATATTTCTCAGCTGTGATTGCTGTTGGAATGAAATCAAGGGTAGCATTCAAAGACGTCTACAGCCTGAAAAGGTTTGCATAAGAATTCTGATTCTACTAGAAAACGGTTTCTTTTAGGATGACTACCATTTTCCAATGGCTCATGTAATATGGTTGGTTTGTTTTCATTCCAATTAAAGATGCAATTCATTAAAGAGTCTTTAACTTCATTAAAGCAAAGTTTTCTGTTAATGTTATAAAGCATTGATGGGGTTCTAATCGGACATTCTCAGCAGGCAGGAAAACAGCTTTCAAACACTCTGATTTTGTGCGTTGAAGCAATGCTCCTTTCTACACAAGGACTTTCATTTCTGTGATCTGGCCTGGTAAAATGTTTGTTTCTTTATGTTCAGTCTAGTTTATTTGAGTCACATGTCTATGGGCTGAATAATATGTATAGAAGGATAATTTGTACAAGAGGGCAGTTGTATTTTTTATATTCAATCTTTAAGGATTAGGAAAATTGTAAACCAATTAAAAATTTCCATCACCAGCAGTTTCTTAGCAGGAAATTACTTTTCATGGTATGTGGGAATTATCAAGAACATAGTTTTCCCTTGAGATGGTATGTTGGTACACAAGAGGAGTGTTGGACAGGATATCCAGAGGAAGCGATACTTGCACATGAGAAAATGAGTCGCTATTTTCAAGGCTAGAAGACAGGAGGCCAGGGCATATTTTCCTCATTTATCTTTTCATGTTTAAGAGTCCTGGAATTCAGGTACATCTTGATTGCTCAGGATAATAAAGAACAGGTGAGGCAGGGATAGAAAAACCACAAATGGTGAGTAAAGTTAGAAAACTAGGGATTCGTTTTTTTCCTGTTTGTCTACCTTTACACCGAGCTGTGTACTTTGGTTACCATGGTCTCATGGTAACTCATGTCGCAGGTCATACCATATAAATCACAGAGACAACGACAGGCAGGAAGAGAGGCCGGGCCGTGTTGTCTGAGTAATACACACAGCCCAGGGTGTTGCTGGATGTGAGCCTGGGTGCACCGCGGCCTGATGAGCCCAACCCTAGAGCCTACAGACTGCCGTCTCACCTTTTCTCCTGCCTCCGCCTGCCCCCTAGTGGACGACTGTGGGAAAGCGTGGGAGTCCGCCCGAGGGTCTTTGTCGGGGCTGAGGAACGCCTCCCTGAGAGCTGGCCTCCCCCAGCCTTGCTCTGGCCTCTGCCATGCACTCCGTCAATTTCCTGCAGAATCGGGGCTCTGGTGGGATGCTATGAAGTGTCCCCAAGACGAACACCGTCATTTCCTGTGTCATTTCCCCCATTTTCCTCTACCTCTGCCCACCTTGATACCCAGCTGGCCAGCACCTTCCCTTGTGCAATCCCCACATGAGACATGCTTTCTATACAGAGGACAAATTACTCCTCCTTTGGATCCTGCAAACCGCAGAGAACTAACACAGAATGGCGCTACTGAAGCCATTCCCACTGTAGGAGCCCCTTATGTCTCCCATATGTCCCTATACCCATTCATTTATTCGTCAGGTACCTACTAGATGCCGAGCCCAGGGTCGGGCCTCTGAGACATAGAAGAAACTGGGCCAAGGTTCCTGCCTGGAGGAGCTCTGGGCGAGAGAAGGGACAGTTCATCCATCAATCGCCATGTGATGAGGCTCACGCCACTGAAAAGACGACTGTGCTATGCTGCAGGCCGAAGGTGGTGGGGGCAGAGGCTTTTGGATTTGTTGTGGATTCTCGTCACAGCAAGGTTAGCCCAACAACTGCTTTGTTCAAATGACTCAGAAAAGTAAATGAGGCTGGCACAGGCCGTCCTGACACCACACACCTCTCTAATACCCTGGCTATGCTGCATGTTTTCATCTCTGCCCAAGTCACAGTGATCTGACTGTCCCAGCCGGTGTGGATGCTGCTGAGAGGAGGCACACAGCACCATGAGTCCTTAGATGACGCCTGCTTGATCTTCCCGCTGTGGCAGCCCTCAGCTCCTGCCAACACTCTGCTCTGCTTTGCTCACTTCAAGCCTCCCTTAATTTTTCTGAGGCCTGGGTTCTCCACATCGCTGATTCACAGAAATGGAAGACCTAGAAAGAAAAAAAAAAAAGGTAATTATCTCAAATGACTCAGGAGCCCTCTTGGACCCTGTGATCTGTGTACAGACTTGCACTGTAAAAGCTGAGGGTAATAATATTGTCATCTGTGTCAGAAAAGCTGGAAGAAAAACAGATTAACATTCTTCTGAATTCCTGGCTCCTGGCAAAAGCTAGTATAGCAAGGATGGATTCTCAGCCAGATCCTGACAGCTTCACCCAGAGGTGAAGGTACCTGTAAAGAACTCCAGAAGACACGTTCCTGGGACAAGGGCCCCATGGGCTCATCTCTATCTCTTTCTCTCTCTCTCTCATGCAGTAAATGTTTGTGGGATGAAACATTTACTGAAACATTCCAGTCTGTCAGGCCCTGGGAATGAGAAATGAACCCGGCAGGCCCTAGACCCCTCCATTTAAGATTCATGAACAAATAAGAGGAAATTACTTCCCTGCTACAAAACTGCTGAGAGAGATGACAATCGAGGAGGGATAGGAATCAACTACGGGAGAGGAGAGGTTAGGGGGACAAATCCCCGCCCCCCCGCGGGGGGCGGGGAGGAGGGCGCAGAGGCACCTGCAGGTGCAAAGGGAGGCGCCATTGCGCCCCCAGCGGAGAAGGGGGGAGGTGCATGTCAGCCGCGGACCTTTGCCAGATTTGCACTGGGGTTGCAGTAACACAAACATGTGGCGCTCCTGAGAAAGGGCCCCTCGTGATATTTCTGGCCCCAGCACAGCCCTCCCCATCTCCCTGCATAAGAGAGCTGGCACGAGTCCCCAGGGAGGCGGAGCTGGTGGCTGCATGAGTAGAAGAGGTTAAGAAGGCAGAACGGAAGACCTCCAGGAACTGACCCCAAATCCTTCCTTTTCCCTGAGGCGGTTGTGGCCTGGGCTAAGGGAAGTTACACATAGGGATAAATGTTGTGCACTTCTGCAAATTTTGCATTAAAGAAACTGGTACATTCAAATTGTCCTTCTATGCCCTAGCTTTGGGTTCCATTAAATCCTCTTCCTGCATTTCTGTCTTTCTTCCATGTACCCTTAATAGCACCCGAAATTCATTCATCTCAGGTCAACAAATACTGACTGAATGCCAACTCCACTCTTTGCTGGGTCATACTGGGTGCCATGAACACAATGTCAGCAAAAATCGACACAGTCCCTGCCCTCATGGAACTTACAGGATAGAAAAGGAGATGACCTTGATCAAATAATCACACAAATCAACACAACATTGCAATGTGTGGTTATTTGATCAAGGCCATCTCCTTTTCTATTGTGTAAGTAATAAGGGGTTTGATTTAATAAAGGATGTCAGGGAAATCTCTGAGGAATTGGTGAGTGACATGAAATCTGAAGGAATAGGATTGACTAGGGCAAGAGGGTCCATGCCTCTCTGTAGTGGGATGGTACTTGTGCCTTCAAGGTCGTGAAAGACGTGAGTGTGAACAGAGCACAGAGAGGGATGGGCACAGGATGTAGCACAAGGCTGGACTAGAGCCAGGCCATCCACAGGGTGCCACTGAAGTGTTTAAGTGGACAGGCGATGGGGTCAAATGTTCATTTTAGAAAGACTGCTTTGGCTACAAGAGCTTGGGAAGAAGAGCATTTCTGAAAGGGTCACAAGTGGATGTCATGAGACCAGTGAAGAAGCTGTTACAGGTAAATTCAAAACTAGGAGAAGAACCATGGAGGAGAGAAAGGGGGAAGATCCTAATTAGGAGGCACAACTATCAGGATGGTGATGAAGTAGATAGGCTTACAATGTATTCCACACCTACACCATCTCCCAACAACCTTCCTTGCAGTGAGCCCTCTCTTCATGGGCTAGATTGCCATCTAAGATAAAAATACAGCTTGCCCTTCTTCCAGATTTGTCCCTAAAGATGCCTTCATGGTTTCTTTCTGGCCCCCTCTAAAAACGAAGGGAAAGAAGGTCTGTGATGCCTGGAACATATCAAAGGTCATGGGTTGAAATGACAACAACTGATTACAGGACTGTCAGCTCCCATGACCTTAACTGAAGGGCTGAGGGGTTGATAGCAGACCAAGAGAACTTCACAACACTGCATGCTGCTACAGCACTGGATCTGCTGACTGAGTACTTAACATTCATGTACTGTCCAGTTAAAGTATTCTCCTACCACATGCTTAGAGAATACTATGTAGGATTTCTGCATTAGCTGGAGGTGGAACTAGCTACCACGTGTCCTCCTCTACCTAAGACCCTTGCTTCTGCAAAACAGCCATTGATCTGTTCCAGGAATGGTGCTTTATCACTGTGTTGTGCTAGGTACCAGGAACTTGAAGATAAATAAATGCCTCCTGCCCTCCAGGAGCTGTTGCCTAGCAGGTCTGCCAATCAGGACCCCACCGTGGGTGCCACAGCACAGGTGGAGGATGGAGATTGGCGCTCTGCCTGGAGGGGTTAGGAAGGCTTTCCAGAAGACATATCTGAGCCAAATGTCAATGAGCAGGAATTTAGATGGAGAACAGAAGACACGTTATTTCAGGTGGAAGAAACAACTCATATAAAGACACAAAAATACCTAAGAGTAAGATGTGGCCAAAACACAGGCCCAGAGGTGATGGTAGGGGCTGTAGCTGGAGGTGAGATTGGAGACAGACCTCTCTTGGGGTCACTGGAGGCTTCTACCTACCTGCTTAAGGGAATATTAGTATTAATACTAATGTTTCTATTTTATAACAAATTACTCCAAAACTTAGGTGCATAAAACGACAAACATATATTATCTCACGGTTTTGTGGGCCAGGAATCTGGGCATAGCTTAGTGATCCTCTCGCTCAGGGGCTCACAGGCTGTGGTCATCGCAAAGTTCCACAAGGGAGGCTGATCCTCCAGGCTCACTCACATAGCTGTTGGTCAGCCTCAGGTCCTCACTGTCTCCTGGCTGGAGACATCAGTTCCTTAACACATGGGCCTCTCCACAGGGAAGCTCCCAACATGGGCAGTTGGCAAAGAGACAGAAGGAGAGAGAGAGAGAAGAGAGGGAGGGGGCTGTTGGGGAGGAGAAAAAGCGGGGAGGGGGAGACATCTTTTGCAATTTAATCTCAAAAATTGGCACCTCATCACTTTTGTCATCTTCTGTCTGTTTAGAGGGCCACTAGGACCAGCCCACATGAGAAGGCAGTTCACACAGGGAGTGGGTACTAGGAGGTGGTGATCACTGGGCTGTTTTAGAGGCTGCCCACGACACACACCATAGCTGTTTCAGGCACGATCACAGCATTATCTCATTCTGCATAAATTATAGAGAAAGGCATATAATTTCACTGCATATTAGTTTGTTTTTGTCGATGGGTACACGCCGGTCCTCAGGAGCCCTGAAGAACAATGTGCTTCATTTCACATCTCTCCCTAAGGATTTTATACAACCCACTTGGCATTCACACTGTTATTATTAGATGGATTCAGCCAAAAGCTGCCTGTGTGGGTAGAGATAGGTGGGAAGGTAGGGAGGCAGAGAAAGGAAGTGATCAGGACCCCAAATTGAATAAAGAAAAAGGTTACACGCCAACTGGAAATTAGAAATGAATCTGAGTGGAACTAAGCATCGAGGTTGACAGCTCATATGCACGATGCCAACTTGCTACAGCTTGGCAGTGCCCTTGGTTTTCCCACACGCAACTGAAAATAGCTAGCATTCATCCTGAGGGAGTGCTTCTAAAATAAGTAACTACTGGGAGCTATACCTCACTGCTCATTCAAGTTGGAAGCAGTCTGCAATTATTTTGCCGAAATTAGATACAAATTAAGTTGCCACTTCCGGAACCCTTTCTCCTGTACTATATCACAGGAAAAGGGCACTAAATTTTGAACTTGGATATTTTAGATTTCTTAAAAATAAATTTGATAGCTGACAGGATACCCACAAAGGCATATTACTGATACTAATCTCTTGTGAAACCTAATCTCTTCAGGAGCCTGAATTTCTGATTTTTCAGACCTAGGTTAAGCTGCTATGGACACATATTGACAGTCCAGTAAAGATGACTGAAGGGGAGGATCACACTTGAATAGACCGTGTGGCACCATCACTAAATCTATCAGGGATAGAAGAGAGAGGACTAGTGTAGAACTGTCTGCTGGAGTGGATATGGATGGTTCTGCTCCCACTTTTTTTTTTTTTTGGTGATCTGAAAGCTCTCAGAATCTTCATCCATTTGGATATAGAAAATCTACCATGTTTTTAAAAGCAAACCAGAATAAACACACATGCAAACAAATAATGATGATCATTTGGGGGATCTCCTATTAACCTTGCCTAAAAAGGACCTGGCATAGAGATACTGTGGGTGTTTCGGGGTTTTCTGCCATGGAAGAGCTCCTGAACTGTATTATCTCCTTAATAAAACATCACCTTCTTTTTTAAAGAATTTTTTATGCGAACCATTTTTAAAGTCTTTATCAAGTTTGTTACAATGCTTCTTCTGTTTTATGGCCACAAGGCATGTGAGATCTTAGCTCCCCGACCGGGAATTGAACCTGTATTGAATTGAACTCCCTGCATTGGAAGGTGAAGTCTTAACCACTGGACCACCAGGGCTAAAACACCATCTTCTTTGAGCTTCCCTTGGAAGAAGTGGATGGATGTCTAAAAGACCAGCTGTCCTGGAACCTAGGAGGCTGTTGTCCTGCAGGCTGGATGCTTCCCCACAACTTTGACTTCCAACTTCCCTTTGCAGAAGGCAAAGATTACTTTCTTCTCATTGGTGCAGACATGAGTCCAGCTGAAGCATGATCAGTCTCCCCCCATGCACCCAGCATACCTCCACCCTTTATCCTTTTTGTGATCTAGTGAATCTTAGAAGTGACCAATGAAATAAAAAGCTCGAGATAGAAATTGTCCTCCTCGGGGAAGGGTTTTGTGTGTTTTTTGTTTTTCTTTTGTCTCCATAATTCTCAAACAAAACTTCTGAAAGGCCCACTAAGCAAACCCTTCAGATGGTGACCCTTTACAATCTCATTTTAATGTTAGGGGTTATTTCATGCCTTGTTTAAATTTTGACATTATATTCAAGTCTCTTTTTCCAGATTTCTTAGGGCTTGGGGAGAAAATGAAGCTCAGTGGAATCAAAGTAAACTGAGTGGTCTGACATGACCTGGTGTCAGCAGCGGCTTCCCGAGCAGCTTGCGGCTGTCTCCCACAGCATGTCTCCTGGGAGTGGTGAGTTCACCACAGTATTTATTCTGACAGAAGCAGCACAGACAGTCTCTGCCTGCCTCAGGTCAGCCCAACATTCAAAGCAACCACCCTTTGTGGACATCGTTCTGCCTTCCCGGAACTTACCTCGACCTAAAAAATCCCTTTCTAAAGCAGCAGGCCTTTCAGGACAGAGTCATACACGCAGCAGTGACAACCTGCGTGGACTCCTGGTAGAAGGGCTGCTCTTGTCTCCTCCAGACCACTGACCCCAACCTCCTAGAGGCCACCCCATGACCCCTGAGTGGGGAAAGCGGAACTCAGATCCATAACCCCGGACTCAGACCTTCAAAAGATGGCCAACAAGGAGAGAGGGGGGGCTGAGGGGACCAACAGGGGCAAATTCAGAACACTGAGACTCTCATTTATTTTCACCACTTAGGAAATTTTTTGATTAGCATCCTTTTTCCTTTTCTGATTTCAAAGTAATCAATAATGCTTAACCTCTTGGGAAGTTAATTCTGGGGAGTTAGAACCTGCAGTGGGAAGAGGAGTAAGATCACAGGGTGAGTAGGGAAGAGGCTGCTCCCTGTTCTCTCCCTAAGTTCTCTCCCTAAGTCCTCTCCCCTACGGCTCCCACCTCCCCAACACACACACACACACACACACACACACACACACACACACCCTCTCCCTCTCCATGTTATAGCTGTCCCCAAGCAGCAGTGAAGAGTGGGCCTCCCTGCAGTGCCTGCTGCCCTTTAGGAGCTTAGACTATCAGGTGATGCCTCACGCCTCCCATTCCCCACGCCTAGTTAGATAAATGTTCTCGGTGACCTCAGACGGTTTTATTTTAATCAGCGGTATGGTTTTCTGAGAGGAAAATCCTCCCCGGCTTTCCAAGTTGGCGGGGCCTTCCCCTCCTCCACGCCCGGACCGCAGTGCCAGGGAGCGTTTCCATCTGTGCTGGGAAAGAACGGCCTCTCTGTGCTGCCTGGCACGTTCAGCGCGCGGGCGCGGAGGCGGGAACACGCTCTCCCGTAAGGGAACAGCTTTCCAGGGGTCTCAGGGAGGCTATGGCCTTTCCTAACGAGGGCAGGCACCTCCGTGGTGGGCCCCAGCTCATTCCTGGCAGGATCACCCCATCCCTACCTGGGGCACTGATTCCCTGGAGCCGAGGATGGGAGTCACCTGGCCCCGGGTGCGGGCGGGCCGGCCAAGACTAGCGCATGCGCGGAGAGGGGCCGATTCCCTCGCGGGGGCTCGGCGCCAGGGCGCATGCGTCAGCGGTGGTCGGGAGGGCCCACGAGGGGGGCCCCTTCAGAAAACCCAGAGGCTGTCGGTCTAGATTCCCGGCAACGTGTTCGGGACAAGGCACTGTTGGAAAAGAGTCACAGAGGGCTAAAGGTCCTTTGAAGGGCGTTTGCTTCGTGCCTCCATTTTACAGATAAGAAAACTGAGCTCCAGGGAGGTGTTGGAAACCGCCTGACACTGCACTTGTGAACTCTGCAATCTGGGACCAGATCCAGCTTTTATTGTAAAGGTTTAGGCACTCGTTCCCTGGCATTTATCTAGCGCCTGGACCTACCGTGTCCTAAATGTATGTATGGTATGAAAGATAACCACAAATACATCAGAAGCAGCGAAACCGTGGCCATTGGAGACTTGGGCATAGAGTGACACAGTCCTGGGTTTGATTTGCTACTCTGCTAGCTGAATGGGCTGGTGAAGCAGTTAACCTCTCTAAGCCCTAGTTTTCTCGTCTGCAAAACAGAGATTAAAAAAAAAAAAAAAAGACCTCCATGCTGAGGTCACACACAGGGCTTAAATGAGATAAGGTGCACACTGCTTAGCGTGTAAGCACTTGTAAGTCACTCAAACAAATACTCACGCAATGTTTTGAGAAGTCAAAAGTGCTAGGTTCATAGGCGTTCCTGAGACGATCACGGTTCTCATTTCCAGACAGAAGTAGGCTGCAGCAGAGGGAAGGTACTTTCCCAAGCACAGCACTTGGGGAGACTTGCACAGGGTTACGTGACCTGGCAAGACACGGAAAGGAGGAAATGGCCTCTGGTTATCTTTCCTCCTGCTGCCCTGTCCTTTCCCCTCCCTCTTCCCTTCCTCCCCGCCCAGCTCTCACTGTGACTCACGGTGGCTGCAGAGATACATTGGGACCTCTTATCAGGGTGAAATATGTTCTGTGAGATGGTGCAGTTTATGTTTTTCTTAGAAGGACAGGACACAAGAAGCAGCAATGGAGTTACGTGGATAAGATGCCCACTGGGGAAGGGTTAACATAGAGGTGGACCCTGAAGCTGCGGTGGGGCTGAGATGACTCAGAGCAGGCAGGCTGAGAAGATCATAGAGGGGATGAGACCCTGACACACACCAGCTTCCAAAGACCAAATGGGGATCTTGAGGAGGCAGCAGAGAAATGGGAAGAAAACTAGAAGAAACAAAAAGCGGCATTAAACAGTGCAAATGAGACTGTTGGGGTGAGGAGGTAGTAGGGAGTGGGAAATGACACAGAGAGGTCTAGCGCACCCGCCCTGGAATGTGCCTGCTGAGCTCAACAATGAGGAAGTTATTACTGACTCGTGTGACTCCAGTTTCAGTGGGAACGTGAGAGCAGAAACCGAGTCCCAGGGGCTTAGAAGTCGATGCAGGCAGGCCAGAGGAGCAGCATGGGGAGTGGATACAGCCTGCTGCTGCAGGAGAGCTGACTGGCAGGGAAGGGGAAGTCACAGCTAGGTGTGAGTTTTTGTCATTGCCTTACTATTTTGGGAGCTGAGATGTGCTTAAAGGTAAGGAGAAGCAGGAAGGGTTAACAGGCAGGACAAGGATGGGATCTCAGTAGAGCCTCCATAGGGGCGAATGAGAGGAGAGGGGATTCTGATCTCAGATAAACCAAAGGAAGGATTCCTCTCCTGTGGTTCTTTTCTTTCTACCATGTGAGAGGAAGCAATGCATTGGGAAGGTTTAGAAACAGACTCAGGAGTCCTGCAAAGCAAGGTTTGTCTGTGTCAGGATCTGGCCATGGCAGACCATCAAAGGCACTGGAGCTGTGCCAAATGCCACACAAATCCTGTGAGACAGAGGCTGTTATTCCCATGTCAGTCAGGTCTCCAGGTAGCAGGTGATTGAAACCCAGCTTGAACCAGCTAAACCCAAAATGGAACTTATTGGTTTGCTAAACTGCATCTACTGGCTTTAGGCATGCTTAGGTTTGGGGGCTTGAAAGATGTCAGAAGAAATAGGGATTATTTTGAAGTTATCAGTGTGCTTTTCTCTTTTGCCTTTGAGAGCATATGAATTTAGTCTACTCAGGGCATTTATCTGCTAGTCGGGGAGGGGATGGAGAGTCTTTCTAGGAGGTATGCAAAGAAAAAGAAAACACTCAGCTTCTGACATTCAAAAACAGAGTTTGTAGCAAGACTATGGCCATGTAATTCAAGCTCTTACCTTGAGAAAAATAACCTCTACATCCTATAACCTTTCTCTTTAGCAGATGAAGGACTGGCTTTGGTAGACTAAACTTTGGGTTTTATGTATAGGAGGTCCAGACAGAGGGAGAAGGGGGGATTATGGGAGGACAGAAGCAACAGAACAAGACCAGAGGCGAGGAAGGAGCAGCTGGTTTAGGAAAGCAACACCTAGGCCTGCCAATGTGGGAGGACCTTATCCCCTGCCATTTGCAGAATTATGAGAGGGATAGGCTGGGTAGTCTTGTGTTGGTCAGATAAACAGAGGCCCCAAACAGAGGACTTTTTAAGCTATGCTAGGTCCCCACGTAGCTTTGAACCTACCTGGATGTAGCAGCAAACCGTGTCCAGCTTGCCAGGACGATCACTGTGGTAAGGTCCTCAGCGGTCCTGGCTGCAGGTGGACCCCTGGGACTAGGACTGAGAGGGCGTCAGAAACACCCGGAAGAGCAGAGAAGAGACCACGTCAGCCGGGAGCACTTCCTCAGACGAGTCTGTGCTTATCAATCAAGCGTGTCTGACTCTTTGCAACCCCTTGGACTGTAGCCCACCAGGCTCCTCTGTCCATGGGATTTCCCAGGCAAGAATCCTGGAGTGGGTTGCCATTTCCTACTCCAGGGAATCTTTCCGACTCAGGAATCGAACCCATGTCTTCTGTGTCTCCTGTGTTGCAGGCTGACTCTTTACCCACTGAGCCATCAGGGAATCTGAGGGTGGACCACAGACTCGCCATCCACAGACTTCACATCAGAGGCTGGCAGCACATCCAGTCCAGGCAAAACGTGGACCTTCCTGACAGCCAGACCCGGTGCATCTGTGCCCAGCAGTGGGTACAAGGCCACGGGTTCCTTTTCTCTCCACACTGAGGAGAGACACAGAAACACAAGCCCCACTTCTACCACTGCCATATACACCCTGCAGGGATGATGACCAAAGCATTTAAAAATCAGGCTCAGGCCTGACCAGTCATGATGGAGTACCCTGCTGTGTCCAAGATTAACGTCTTCATTGACGGATTGTGGGAAGCTCAGGGAGAAGGCCCAGGGAGGAGGGCAAAGGGAGGTGCTTAGGGAACTCAAGGTAGCACTTGCTAACCAACTGCTCCAGGTATATTTCAATATTTTTATTGAAAAGTTCAGTGACAATGTACAGGTGAATATTGGCCAGACACCATCATCTTTATGGGTGGAGAAGATGGGAAAGGCCATCTGATAAATTGAGCATGTTCTCAATATTGGAATTATTGGACTGTACCAAGATTTAAACTCATTTTAATCCTTACTAACTTGTGGAAGGCCAGATTGATTATGAGTAAACTAGAGAAACTACAATGTTAATACATCCAGGTTGCAGTGTGAGCTGAATTTACCTTTTGTCTGCTTTCCTTTGTGTTGACTTCACTCTCAGGCAGCAGCTCCCACTAGCAATTCCAAAAGGTAAAACACATCTTTCTCAATAGCACCAGCAACAACCCCAAACCAGGCTCTAACTGGCCCACCTTTACTCATGTCCCCATCTATGAATCCGTTCCTGATTGGTCAAGCCCAGATCGCATGACTATTCCTAACCTCTGGAACTGAGAATGGGGAGAGACGTGGCTTTTCTCAAAAACAGTCTGGATACCATTAGCAGAAATGCGGTACTGGTTGTTATGGAGGCAGGCGCAACAGAGGCACACCATGGTACGTTTTGGGAGGTTAACTTTCTAAAACTCTCAGCTTTGAGTGGAGTGTTTCCACAGCATGAAGTGAACTGGCACTGTGCACTTCTCCATAAATTGTTACCAGTGTAAATCGCTGATGATGAAAAAAATCACCCTCTAGGGATTTCCCTGGTGGTCCAGTGGTTAAGACCCCACACTTCCCTTACAGGGGCACAGATTTGATCCCTGGTCAGGGAACTAGATCCCACATGCTGCAACAAAGACCAAAAATCCTGAGTGCTCTGGGTAAGACTCAACTCCAGGGAATCTTTCCGACTCAGGAATCGAACCCATGTCTTCTGTGTCTCCTGTGTTGCAGGCTGACTCTTTACCCACTGAGCCATCAGGGAATCTGAGGGTGGACCACAGACTCGCCATCCACAGACTTCACATCAGAGGCTGGCAGCACATCCAGTCCAGGCAAAACGTGGACCTTCCTGACAGCCAGACCCGGTGCATCTGTGCCCAGCAGTGGGTACAAGGCCACGGGTTCCTTTTCTCTCCACACTGAGGAGAGACACAGAAACACAAGCCCCACTTCTACCACTGCCATATACACCCTGCAGGGATGATGACCAAAGCATTTAAAAATCAGGCTCAGGCCTGACCAGTCATGATGGAGTACCCTGCTGTGTCCAAGATTAACGTCTTCATTGACGGATTGTGGGAAGCTCAGGGAGAAGGCCCAGGGAGGAGGGCAAAGGGAGGTGCTTAGGGAACTCAAGGTAGCACTTGCTAACCAACTGCTCCAGGTATATTTCAATATTTTTATTGAAAAATTCAGTGACAATGTACAGGTGAATATTGGCCAGACACCATCATCTTTATGGGTGGAGAAGATGGGAAAGGCCATCTGATAAATTGAGCATGTTCTCAATATTGGAATTATTGGACTGTACCAAGATTTAAACTCATTTTAATCCTTACTAACTTGTGGAAGGCCAGATTGATTATGAGTAAACTAGAGAAACTACAATGTTAATACATCCAGGTTGCAGTGTGAGCTGAATTTACCTTTTGTCTGCTTTCCTTTGTGTTGACTTCACTCTCAGGCAGCAGCTCCCACTAGCAATTCCAAAAGGTAAAACACATCTTTCTCAATAGCACCAGCAACAACCCCAAACCAGGCTCTAACTGGCCCACCTTTACTCATGTCCCCATCTATGAATCCGTTCCTGATTGGTCAAGCCCAGATCGCATGACTATTCCTAACCTCTGGACTGAGAATGGGGAGAGACGTGGCTTTTCTCAAAAACAGTCTGGATACCATTAGCAGAAATGCGGTACTGGTTGTTATGGAGGCAGGCGCAACAGAGGCACACCATGGTACGTTTTGGGAGGTTAACTTTCTAAAACTCTCAGCTTTGAGTGGAGTGTTTCCACAGCATGAAGTGAACTGGCACTGTGCACTTCTCCATAAATTGTTACCAGTGTAAATCGCTGATGATGAAAAAAATCACCCTCTAGGGATTTCCCTGGTGGTCCAGTGGTTAAGACCCCACACTTCCCTTACAGGGGCACAGATTTGATCCCTGGTCAGGGAACTAGATCCCACATGCTGCAACAAAGACCAAAAATCCTGAGTGCTCTGGGTAAGACTCAGGGCAGCCAAATCAATAAATAGAAACATTAAAAGGGAAAAGAAAATCATAAACCAAGGCAGAATTTTTCTCTTCTTACATTTTCTTACTATAATAACTAATTTCTGATCATTGAATTGAGGAACATAATCAACAGCATGTCTAGTATGGTTTAAAGCTATAAGCATATAATGCTCCAAAATCACTGCAGATGGTGACTGCAGCCATGAAATTAAAAGATGCTTACTCCTTGGAAGGAAAGTTATGACCAACCTAGACAGCATATTAAAAAGCAGAGACATTACTTTGTCAACAAAGGTCCGTCTAGTCAAGGCTATGGTTTTTCCAGCAGTCATGTATAGATGTGAGAGTAGGACTATAAAGAAAGCTGAGCACCGAAGAATCGATGCTTTTGAACTGTGGTGTTGGAGAAGACTCTTGAGAGTACCTTAGACTGCAAGGAGATCCAACCAGTCCATTCGAAAGGAAATCAGTCCTGGGTGTTCATTGGAAGGACTGATGTTGAAGCTGAAACTCCAGTACTTTGGCCACCTGCTGCGAAGAGCTGACTCATTTGAAAAGACCCTGATGCTGGGAAAGATTGAGGGCAGCAGGAGAAGGGGATGACAGAGGATGAGATGATTTGATGGCATCACCACCTCAATGGACATTGGTTTGGGTGGACTCCGGGAGTTGGTGATGGACAGGGAGGCCTGGCCTGCTGTGGTTCATGGGGTCGCAAAGAGTTGGACACGACTGAGCGACTGAACTGAACTGAACTGAATCAACAGAAAGTCTAGTATGGTTTAAAGCTTATACAACCCATTGTTGTTATTGTTCAGTCACTAAGTCGTGTCCGACTCTGTGACCCCATAGACCATAGCCTGCCAGGCTCCTGTGTCCATGGGATTTCTCAGGCAAGAATACTGGAGTGGGTTGCCATTTAGAAATTGTTTGGTCTCTCCTCTTTTGAATGTGACAATTGTCTTACTTTTTCTCTATGTATTATTTCCTCTTTTAAAAGTAAATTACCCATCTCCTAAATCCAAGGGAACTAGATAATTAGTTGTCGCCTATTTATTTAAAAAAAAGAAAAAGGCTTTTTGTAATAAATACAAAGCTTAATTATCCCAAGAGAGATAGTAAAGCCAGTGTCAGCTTTTCTTCACAGACTTTTATTTTCAATATCATAAAACACTCCACATTATTTTAAAAAAAAAATCAGTCCTCGGTAAAAGGAGATATTTAAGGTCTAGGGAGAGAAAACATAGTCATCAATTTTACTCTAAAATTTATGCTGTGTCTTTTTTGGAAGGAGTACTAGTCCATAAAGGATATCTAAAAATTTATTACATATAAAACTTAAATCTCAGAACTGAAAAACTCCTCAGAAAAAAAATCATTAATCACAATAAGGAAAAACAAACTCATCACGCCCTGGCATTTGAGTCACATAATTAATTCAGAAGGGGCTGCCTTTCTCGAGTGAAACGCAGGCATTCATTTATTCATCAAATATTTATCTTACCCTTTGTAACTTCTATGCACCGTGCTGGGCACTGGGCTATGAAGATGAGCAAGGTAGGCTCATGTCTGGGAAGGAGAGAGATGGTGGGGGAGGGGTTGTGACAGCTGAGGGCTTGCAGAGGGGAGCATTCCTTTTTCAGCCAGGTGGACGGCTCCAAGGCGCGTCAGGATAAGAAGCTTCCTGAAGGCATTGCATTTCCCAAGGTGCCCAGTGCAGTGCTGGGAAGCCCTAGTAAGATGGTTTATTGCCCCGACTAAGATGGAGATGGTGTGGAAATTCTCTTTGGCAGCCCTGAAGCAGCTGGGCTCTGTGACAGCTGAGAAACGAGAGCTCCTGGTCTTCCCAACACCTCGGGTGTGTGCTCTGGTGCTGCCTGCCAAGGCCCTGAGCATTCCAGTCATCCACTCAACAGAGTTATGGGGCACCCAGTGTGGGTCAGGCGTTTAAGCCAAGCAGACCCAGAGCTCAGGAAGCTCACCCCTCTGGGAGACATGTAGGACCTCAAACTGGTGATAAGGGCCATGGAGAACAAGAAAGAACGGAGGACAGGGAGTATGGGGAGGGGTCTGTGTGGTGTAGAATAGGGTCTCTGAGAAGTACAACAGAAGATTCAGTGCCCTCCCCTCATCCTGCCCCTGTTACCTGAGCACCCAAGAACTATGGCTGCTGGTAAAATAGGAGCCCGCCAAAGAAATTGACGAGTCACCTGACCCCAGGAAGTGGCCAGCTCAGGAAGACAGACTGTGCCTGCCCTCCCTCCCCAAAGATCTGATCAGTGGAACCAGTACAGCCCAATTTGGGGACAATCAAGAGAGCTCATGCCTGGGGAGGAAATGGTGTCCTCTTTTCTGGGGTCAGGAGAAGGTCTGTTAAGATGGAGCCAGGCCTCCTGGCAGCATCTTGGGGCAAAGGGCATCCAGCTCCCAAGAAAAGCTTTGGCAAAAGGCTAAGATAGAAAGACAAGGTCCTGGACAGGAGGGCGGGGGCAGGACTGGGTGTGGGTCCCTCCTGGGAACTGGGGTGTCAGTGAGGAGGAAGGGTCACAAGATCAGGTCACTGGAATAGGCTGAGAGGGACAGCTACGTTGGGGTAACACAGGGGGTCACAGGCCCCAGCCCTCTGAGAGCCTGACTACTCTGGGGGCAGAATGAGAAGAACTCAGGGTCAAATCGGCTGGAGCAGGGGGTTTGCATGGCCTTCCTGGGTGGCACTAGTGCTAAAGAATCTGCCTGCCAACACAAGAGACGTAAGAGACACAGGCTGGACAAAGATCCCCTGGAGGAGGAAATGCAGCCAACACCAGTATTCTTGCCTGGAGAATCCCGTGGACAGAGGAGCCAGGCAAGCTACAGTGTGTAGGGTCACAAAGAGTCAGCGCGATTGAAGCAACTTAGCACGCACGGCACGAACAGGGTTGGGGTAGTGTGGCCACATTGTAGGGGCTGTGGGAACCGAGGGATTTGTGTTTCTCTCAGATCTACTAACCCTGGCTAAGGTGTCTCTTTGCTGTAGCCAAGACCTGCTTGTTCTCTCATCTGTCAAGTACTGCAGTGCTTTTAACCGTGAGCCAAATAATACGGAAATAAATCTCAAATCCAATGGGAGGGAACTAAGGAGGGTGAAATGGCAAGGAATCCCCAAGTTTATATGCTGAAAGCATAAATCCTAGCAGAAAGCAAGCAGAAGGAGACGAGAGCCTCTGGGGAGGAGAAAAGTACGTACAGTAAAGAGTGACCGGCACATCGTGCCCCGCTGTGCGGACGCCAGGGTCGGAACAGCATGTCAGGTTGCCACTTTGATCGTGGGATCTGGATCAGAGAGAACATGGGATTTGGACTTATGCTCTGGGTTTGGCTGCCTGCCCATGCTGGCTGCGTGACCTCGGGTGAGTTCCTTTCCCCTCCAAGCCTTTGTTTCTTCACTGACGTAGCAGGAGCCTGCTTGTTGGAGCCTGCACCACTGGGACTCGGTCCTGTCTGCCCAGTTAGAGGGGAAACCCTGGGGCTTGTATGGAGCTGCCAGGAACCTGGTGTGGTGAGCTCACCGAAAGGGCAGAGCATCCAGGTCCCAGAATGGAGAAGGTTTCAGTACGTTGTGCTCACAGTGGCTGGTCTATTCTGGGCCCTATCTCCTACTGGAGCCAAGTCTGATTCCTAGGCAAAGCCATCTCTAAAAGCGAATAGATTGTCTACAGGCTCATGGTCATAGGAACCCTGGAAAGGAGCATAAAGGGGAGAAAGTCGTCATCTCCACAGTGCAGGCTTGCCAGAGCAAAAAGGCAGAGCAGGGAAAGGGGTGGGCCTGGCTCCCAGCCACCGACCTGTTGGTGCGAAAGGGTAGGACATCTCACCTCAGGGTCTCCCCCGAAGTATAGAGTGCAGGACTCTTTTCTGGGAGAAGGTCTATGTAAGAGTTGGTGATAACCAACTAATATCTGGATTATTAGTTTTGATGTGACTTTCATTTGCCCTACATAGTGAGCATCTTGGGGATCCCTTGAACCATCCACAGGCCAGAGCCTGGAGATGGCGAATGCAGAGCAAATGTCAAATTCACCCCAGAAACCACCTGGGCGCCCATAGGCCCCTTGGAAGACTGTTCAGGACCCCTGGTGTGTCGAGAGTCCCATGGCATTCCCATGGCAAAGATTTGCAATCAGAAAGTAACCTAACATGTATCTTTGAGCACCTACGATGTGCCGGGGAGGTATATATGCTAAGAGGGATTTGAATTCTTTTTTTCTCAGCACTTTACAAAATACTTTGATATGCATTTATTCATAGTCTTTACAACAACCTAGCAATGTAGGATCCCCATTTACAGGTGAGAAGACTGAGTCTCAAAGAGGCTAAGTAATTTACCCATAATGACCCAGTTAATACAGGGTGCAGTGGGGCTCAAGCTCATCTTTTCTTTGGTGTGAAGCTGAGACCAAAGTGATGACAAAAGGAGGGGAAAACTAAGCAAATGCTAAGACCTAAGGTTCTGACAGGAAGAGCTAGAGAAATCAGTGGAAACTGGAGCTGGGCTCGACTGGGGTGGACGGCAGCAGGTGGGTGTAGGATGGAGGCCACGTGTGGGAAGGGCTGGGCTCCCAGGGCATTGCCTGGAGCTGCCCTCCGGTTTGTCACACTTCACAGAGAATTTTTACAGACTTCCAAGAGGAAACTGCAACTCACTCCTGCCTCTCTGAAAGTGACCATGGGCACTTTGCTCCTGATATTCTGTCTGAGCATCCAAACCACCTCTCCCCACTTCAGCGGCTGCTGGTGTCAGGCTCTGTGTCCTGCTCCTTTCTCAATCCTGCTGGAGGATTATTTAGGATATTCCGAAAGGCAAGCCACGTACTGAAATGTGTCAATATTAGGACGTTAGTAAGCCGTGGACAGAGGAGTCTGGTAGGCTGCAGTCCGTGGGGTTGCGAAGAGTCAGACACAACTGAGCGACTTCCCTTTCACTTTTCACTTTCATGCACTGGAGAAGGAAATGGCCACCCACTCCAGTGTTCTTGCCTGGAGAATCCCAGGGACAGGGGAGCATGGCGAGCTGCCATCTATGGGGTCACAGAGTCAGACATGACTGAAGTGACTTAGCAGCAGCAGCAGCAGCAAGCCAGAATGATACACATTCCAAATTGCAGGAGGAAAGGGAAGCGTCACAGAAAGAAGCGCACCCCTATGGGTCAGACTTTGTGCTGGCAACTTTCACATTTGCGATCTCTGTTCATGTGCACTACCGTGTTAGGTGGATGATCGTATCAGTCCACCTTGGCAGCTGAGGAAACAGTTGTTGAGAGAAGTAAAGTAACCAAAGTAAAGTGCCAAAGTCGCACAGCTAACAAGTGACGAACCTATTGTTTGAATCCAGGTCTGACTTCCAATAAACCACACTTTACAGCCTGTGGAATTCAGGTGGAATTCAGAGGACCAATAAACACAGTTTAATGGACAATAAAACTCTTGACCTTGCTTTTTATTAATTCAGTGTATAAACATCACTGTTTCAAAATTACCAGCTTGGAGAGAGTTTTTAAACAGTGAATCGTGCGGGATTCATGGAATCCCAACAGTTAGAACTTGATGCTGACTGAGGTGCCACCAGAGGACCCTAAAAGGAGGTGATGGCTTCCACCTATGAACTTTGATTTGTGAGAGCGCCTTTTTGAAAATGGGGCCCCTCTTGCACTGAGCAGAGGAAGTGGTAGAGATTCCCAGATGAACCTGCCTGATTGCTTCACACTCTGTTGAATACAAGTGTCAAAGTTTGACACATTCTAACCACTTTACCTTCTTTGGTGACTCCAACCCTGAGGAAGAGAGTAGGAAACTCGTTTCTGCTTGACAGGAACAACATGAGACGGGAAAAATCTCAGACGCTGAAAGGGTTTCTGAGAGTGCTTCAGAAGAAAGTGCCTTCTGCCTGTCCGAGTCCAGGTGAGTCACTGCATTTTCAGCCAGGCAAGTATTTTAAGACACGAGGAATCTAAGCCAGAGCTGGCAAAGAAAGGTGAGGGATGGATTATCGCCATTCACTAAGCAGCAGCAGCAAGCCAGAATGATACACATTCCAAATTGCAGGAGGAAAGGGAAGCGTCACAGAAAGAAGCGCACCCCTATGGGTCAGACTTTGTGCTGGCAACTTTCACATTTGCGATCTCTGTTCATGTGCACTACCGTGTTAGGTGGATGATCGTATCAGTCCACCTTGGCAGCTGAGGAAACAGTTGTTGAGAGAAGTAAAGTAACCAAAGTAAAGTGCCAAAGTCGCACAGCTAACAAGTGACGAACCTATTGTTTGAATCCAGGTCTGACTTCCAATAAACCACACTTTACAGCCTGTGGAATTCAGGTGGAATTCAGAGGACCAATAAACACAGTTTAATGGACAATAAAACTCTTGACCTTGCTTTTTATTAATTCAGTGTATAAACATCACTGTTTCAAAATTACCAGCTTGGAGAGAGTTTTTAAACAGTGAATCGTGCGGGATTCATGGAATCCCAACAGTTAGAACTTGATGCTGACTGAGGTGCCACCAGAGGACCCTAAAAGGAGGTGATGGCTTCCACCTATGACTTTGATTTGTGAGAGCGCCTTTTTGAAAATGGGGCCCCTCTTGCACTGAGCAGAGGAAGTGGTAGAGATTCCCAGATGAACCTGCCTGATTGCTTCACACTCTGTTGAATACAAGTGTCAAAGTTTGACACATTCTAACCACTTTACCTTCTTTGGTGACTCCAACCCTGAGGAAGAGAGTAGGAAACTCGTTTCTGCTTGACAGGAACAACATGAGACGGGAAAAATCTCAGACGCTGAAAGGGTTTCTGAGAGTGCTTCAGAAGAAAGTGCCTTCTGCCTGTCCGAGTCCAGGTGAGTCACTGCATTTTCAGCCAGGCAAGTATTTTAAGACACGAGGAATCTAAGCCAGAGCTGGCAAAGAAAGGTGAGGGATGGATTATCGCCATTCACTTGGACGGTTTTCGTGGTGCTGGAAAAACCATTTCCAGCTGGAGTCTGGCTCACTGTTGCTTAGCTGGTGGCCACCCCAACACCAGCGTGGATGCACGCACACACGCCCGCAGCGGACGCCCATTCTAGAGGCTCACGTCAGCTGGTCCGTGGTTCATGGGCTGTGCTCGTGTGGATGGTAAACGCGCTCCCTGACATCAGCTCACAGGGAGCCTGCATAACTCCCCCCGTTACCCCACCCCCAACCCCTGAGACATCATTGGATGTTTTGGAACAGGGTCAGCAGCTGCAGGAACCCCCTCACCTGCTGCTTCTTGGTTCAACGTGTGGCTCTGGAAATACCCCATCGCTTTCTCTTAAATATGATTCAAGCCTCAGGTCTCCTGTTAATCCAAGGGCAAAGGAGAGCATCAAGGCCTCCGGGAGCTGGGGAGAGGGGTAGAGGTGCTGCCCAAGGGAAATGACTAGAGCCCATGGTCAGGCTCACCTAAGCACTGCTTGGGGGTACAGCCTGTCCTCCTGGCACTTACCTTGCAAAGCTCTGCCTGGCTGCATTGAAGGGGTCCCGGAGGCTCTGAGCAGGAAAGTAGGGTGCCCTACACTGTGGGGCCATCAGGATGCACTGTGCCCCCTTCTGATGTCCCACAGGGCGGCCCCTCTCTCTCTACCTCCTCTTTCACCCACTCTTTCAGGGGGAGGGGCCAGAGGTGGAGAAAGTCACTGTAGTGGGGTGGGAGTGGGGATGGGGTAGGAGCCACCAGGCTACTTGGATTTTCCTGAATCACTTTAATTAAGCCAAGCTTTTATATAAATGCAATAAACAAGCAAGCACCATACCTGTGCTCTGTAATCCCCTCCCCAAGACTCTCAGTCAAAGTCTGGGGAGCAGCCTTACTTTGCTTAAGCGCCAAAGTGATTGGGCTGCAGGTGATCCTGGATCACATTTGGAGAAACACTGAGGGCAGAAATGAGCCTGCAAGTGGATGGGTCACAGCTAGTGTGACAGGTAATTCATCCAGTGTCTTAAAACAGTGGCAGGGGCTGGATTGTGATCCACCCTCCAAATTCATGTAATTAAGTCCTAACCCCGCCAGATCTCACTCAGAATGTGAATGTATTTGGAGACAGAGACTTTAAAGAGGTAATTAAGTGAAGATGAGGTCTTTAAATGAGCCCTAATCCAATGTGACTGGTAAGAAAAGGAGATTAGGACCCAGGCATGCACAGAGGTAAGACCATGTGAGGACAGGGGAGGCTGTCAGCCAGAGATGGGCCTTGGAAAAAATCTGCAGACACCTTGATCTCAGACTTCCGGCCTCCAGAATGGTGGGAAAATAGATCGCTGTTGTTTAAGCTACTCAGCCTGTGGTGCTTTATTATGGCAGCCCCACCAAACCGGTACAAACAGGAGACCTGGTTTCACTGAATGACCCTCGCAGAAGGAAGAGAGTGCTTCAACTTACTGTATGAACAAGGCTAGCTTAAGGTCCTAAGGACGTGAGTCCCAGCCCTGATGCATCAGCGGTAACTCAGGCTACACAGAAAGCACAGCTTCCGGTGTCAGACGTGCCTGCACTCAAAGGTCAAGTGCTGCTCTTCTGTTACCATCTGAGTGGTTTTAAAAGGACAGTCATTAAAAAAAAAAAAAAAAGAATATACTTGCTTATTGTTGTTTAGTTGCTAAGCTGTGTCTTACTCTTTTGTGACCCCATAGACTGTAGCCCTCTAGACTGGAGCCCCCATAGACCAGGCTCCTCTGTCCATGGGATTTTCCAGGCACGAATACTGGAATGGGTTACTATTTCCTTCTCAAGGGGATCTTCCTGACCCGGTGATGGAGGCTGTGTCTCCTGGACTGCAGGCAGTCTCCTGAATTGTAGGCAGATTCTTTACTGACTGAGCACCAGTATTTCTATAGTGAGATGTATATGGTGTGTAAATAAAGTAGCTTGTGTCAACTCAAGACAGAGCTTTCTATCAGATGAGTTTATTCCAGATCAGGTTTTGCTGCCAAGTGAGTTATAATTATGATTTTTGGTCTTTAAAGCTTTTAAGGTTTTGAAGTTATATTCTCCCTGTTTCTTCAGATGAAGACACTGAGGCACAGGTTGGTGAAATAATGTCCACATTCATTACCTCGTGGGAGGTGCGACTGGTCTACCAATGGGGCAGGCTGGCTCCAGGGTCCATGCTCTTCACGACTACCTGGATGTGCCCTCGGAGCTGCCTACTTCTCAGGGTCTGACCCATCTGAAGAATACAGATCATGTCCAGCTTGCAGCCTTGCTCTGAAGACCAGCTGCACTGTAGGTAGCGTTCTGTTGTCGGCTGAATTATGTCCCCCCACCACTGAAATAGGGTCAATGCAGATAGCAATTAGCTAAATGAAGGTCATTTAAGGTGGATCCCTAATTCAATCTGACTGGTGTCTTTATTTAAAGAAAAGCTATTTGGGACTTCCCTGGCAGTCCAGTAGTTGACTTCACCTTCAATGCAGGGGGCATGTGTTCAATACCTGGTCGGGGAATTAAGATCCCACAATGCCACACAGCACGGCTAATAATAATAATAATAATAATAAAATAAGCAAAGCAGTTTGGACAGAGACAGACATGTTTTCAGGGAGAATGCACATGCCTATGAAGGCAGAGATCAGAGCAAAGCTTCTGCAAGCCAAGGAGAGCCCAAGATTGCCAGCAAAGCACTGGAAGCTCGGGGAAAGGGGCATGGATTGGCTTCTCTCACTGGCCCTCCAAAGGAACCAACTCTGCCAACTCTTTCATCTCGATCTCATAGCCCCCAGGACTGTGAGACAAATTGCTGTTGTTCAAGGCCCGCAGTTTGTGGAACCTTGTTACAGCCACCCTAGTAAACTAGTGCAAACTTTTTACACAAGCGCTGTAAGTCAAGTTCTGAGTGAGAGTCAATAGATGCTAGGTAATCTCATTTATTATCTTTATGATGGAGGCTTCAGATTCTTCATGGAAAAATAATCTGTCAATTAAGAGATCTCTGAGGCCTCTTCCACTTTTCATGTTTAATTTTCCATTTTGTAACATGAGGGTACTTCAGCTCCACTTGTCACTTGCGCCAGTGGTCCAGCTCCTACAGCTGTTTTGAAAATTTCCTTAGCTGTTTTGAAAATGGGCTAATGGAGAGGTGGTCCTAATAATGAAAACAAAACAAAGCAAAGCAAGGAATTTCTCTTCCTGTTTTACGGGTTACATCACTGTATGTTAAAACTGACACCACATGGGCCCTTGTTTGCCCTCTGATGTTCCTGCTTGTATCAGCAGCTCAATCTGCCATGGGGTTTTCTGAACCCCTTTCCCTTGTCTCTTCAGGTCTGCTGAGGTTAATCCACATGATTGCTGGGCTGCCAATTCTGTGGAGGAAAGCAGAAATCTCAGTTAAAGGTTGTTTCCTGTGGGCTAAGAGTGTATCAGTGGAACCCTGTTTAGACCTGGAGTGTTGGGTTCTTCATGTGGAAACATGTCCCTGCACTGCCATGTCACTGAGCAGGTAAGAGCTGCTTTCAGAGAGTCGGAAAGGCTGTTGAACACTTTTCCTGTTCTCACGATGAGGCCTGGTGGCCCCAGTGTAGGGAAACAGGCAAAATGCTGAACAGTTGTCCTCAGGCTGCAGAGATGGGTCTCCTATTGCCAAGCCAAGTCAACTTGTTTGGCCTCTGCCTTTTAGATTCTACACATCAAGTCAGAAGGTGATTTCCTATAGGTGGGGTGTGGCCCCTAGCTCCCCATCTGTGGCAATAGGACTTTGATGGCTGCGTGTGTTCAGAGAAAGGACTTCAGATTCCTTCAACATTGCTTTGCACCTGTTCTCAAGGCTGCCTCTCTGATGCCCTGTCAGCCCCTCAGACTTGGTCCAGTGGGCTGCTCCCCACTGGTTTCCTGGAAGAGCTTCCTCCCCAAGCTGGAGGGCCTCCTCACCTCCCTGAAAACCAGGCCCTGTCCTCTGCTAAAACCTCTGCTTAAGGCTTTTTTTTTGCTCCCTGCTTCTGGTTTTCCTCTCAGGAATTTTAGGGATAGTGTGCCTTTTCTTGGGCTTCCCAGGTAGCTCAGTGGTAAAGAATCTGCCTGCCATTTCAGGAGACACAGGCTCCATCCCTGTGTTGGGAAGATCTCCTGGAGGAGGAAATGAAAACCCACTCCAGTATTCTTGCCTGAGAATCCCATGCACAGAGAACCCTGGTGGACTACAGTCCTTCGGATCTCAAAGAATTGGGCCTAAGTGGCTGAGTGTGCACACACACGTGCTTTTTCTTATTACAGCTGAAGACTGTGGGAGTTCAGAATGGCTGCAGAGTGACAGGTTTTACTTTGAGGCTCTCAGGGCTGGTGATTCCATCTAGTACCAACATGGGAGGTTTAATTAGGCAAGAGCAAGTGTCTAGTAAATGGAGCTGCTTGCGGGCACAAACCACATGTTGTTCAAGCCCAGAGCTTGGCACATAGCAGCTGCTCAATAAAATCGTTTGCTGGATGACCGCATCTTTGTTTTCTTTCTTCTTCAGAAAAGTGTCTGACATGTGTTAAATCTAGGATCGTGATAGCACACAGGGTTGGAGGATGCTTCTGCTGTGTAATAGCTCTCATGAATCTGTGCAAGGAAGAGGTCCTGTGGCCAGGAGGCAGAGGTCCAGGTCTGGCTCAGCCATTATCCAAGAAACCCTGGGGTCTTCAGCCTCCCTGGGCCTCAGGGTCCTCCACTGAAGCATGGAAGTTACCCTGTCTTCTCTGCCTGCCTCCCCAGATGGTTATGAGAACGTGACACAAGAAGGGATGTGACCATTCTTGGAAAACTTCAAAGACCATGCCAAAGGCATTACTTTTACTGTTTTTGCTGTAACAGATATTGTAGAGTTGAGCTACTCATAATTATTTTTTAAAGTTTTATTTATTTACTTCCTTTTGGTGGCGTGGGTCGTCATTGCCATGCACGGGCTTCTCTAGTTGCAGCGAGTGGGGCTGCTCTTTGTTGCAGTGTGTGGACTCAGGTGCGCAGGCTTAGTAGCTGTGGTGCATGGGCTTGGCTGCTCCATGGTATGTGTGATCCTCCCGGACTAGGGATCAAACCCATGTCCCCTGCATTGGTGGGTGGATTCCTAACCACTGGACCACCAGGGAAGTCCCTCATAATTATTTTTGACCTTTATCTCTTCTTCTACAAGTTCATGCTTGGGGACCAAAACCAGGTTTACCTCCTTCCCCAGCTGAAGAAATATCCATCCTTTGAATCCAGGCACTGTCAAATGCTGGCCTCCTTGGGGCTCAGTCATCTGTTGGGTCAGATGTGGCGAGGGACAAGTTATGTCACAGAAGACTGGCTGACAAATAGTTGCCAAAGCCATCAGGAACAGAAACAGTACTGCCTTCTCCCCAGGGGGTCGTGCTTCTTCGTGGCGTCCTTGAGCTGTCCAGGAGCCCTGGGCCTGCCCTAGACAGAGCAGCACAGGGAGGAGACAGTTGGTTAGGAACAGCCAGCCAGGGGCCAGCAGAGCCTGGGCGGGACCCCCCCCTCCTGTCTTCCAGATGCTTACTCCACTCCCTACGCCTCTTGAGGGATCCATGGATGAGGCCATGGTAGATGGTGCTTTGCCTCCTCTGTCTCCTGTTGCTAGGGTAACCAAGTGAGATGAAACAGAAACAAGCCCGTGATCTTCCTGCCTCCACCCACGTGTCCAAACAGCCCCATTTCAGCCAGAGATGCACAGTCAGGCCAATCGATTGTGGCTGAGCATGTGTTTCGGAGTCAGGGACCACCCCCCAAGGAGAAACGCCTGAGCTGGGTGGCAGCCTATACTCTCTAAATACTCTTCCTGGGCAGACGAGGTGTTGCAGCTGTGGTGGGGTGAGGGGTAGAGGTTGAGGGATCGAAATGTTTCCAGTGTGCAGTTGTCAATATGTGATATGGCTGAAATTGTCCAAGGCCTGGGTACCAGCTGCCTATCCTTGGTTTACTCAGGGAACTATAGACCAAGAGGGCAGAGGGCACAGCCTCTAACCCTCACCTCTGGAATCTGTGTCTCTAGCTTTCCCATTTGCCCTCGAGATGGACCCCCGACCCCAAGCTTTCAGATGAGAGCCCTTCTTAAGGATCAACATGGTACCATGGGGAGGAGGGCAAGGTCAGCTAGAAAAGAGGGAGCTACTTGTAGGCCACAGAAGGGGGGAGCTGCTCAGAAGAGAGGAGAGGGGTGGGGAGAAGGGAGAAGAGGAGAGGAGAGGATTGGAGACAGGAAGCAAGGAGAGGAGGGGGAGGGGAGGAGAGGAGAGAAGGGAGGCGAGGTAAGGAGAGGAGAGGAGAGGAGAGGAAAGGAGGGGAGGTACTAGGCTGACCACAAGGATGACCACTGCAAGGTCTCCCTCCAGCTCCAAGGCCCAACTCAGTGGTGTCCTTCTCCAAACGCCTTTTCAAATCCACCTGGTCTGGAAATACCACTTTCTTCCTTTCTACTCACTCAATGTTTTCTTCTGCACCTCCTTGTGCCCTTATAACCTGTTTACCTTATATTGGCTTTTTGATTAACTTCTGTTACACAAATACTAATATATGCTCATTGAAGGAAACACAGACACCCACAAAGAAGAGACTAAAAACCACTCATATGTACCCCGTGGAGGTGATCACTGTCAGCATTTGGGGATGTAGCCTAATCTAGGTTCAGGTCTCTCTTCTCTGCCAACATTCAGCGACCAACTCCAAACCTCACCTCCCCTCTGTACTCTCACAGCTACCACAGAGCTTCCCTTCCTCAGGCACTGGGTCATGCAGTGGGTCATGAATGGATGAATAAACAAGTAACAGATAGATAGATAAGTGGACAGAAGGTGGAAGAAAAAGTTCTCTTACCCAGAAGTAGCCCCAGTGAAGGAAACAAGAAGGGAAGAGAGTGTATCAGCCCCTAGAAGACACCTGAGCGCCCCCACCCCACCCCAAACTGCCTCCCCAGCCCCTCTGCTCCCATCAGAGCAGAGTCAAGGCCAAGAATTAACATGCACAGAGAATGGGCCAGATCCAGACAATAATTATTAGTGGAAAGATAAAGATGAAGCCCGGTCCCTGCCGTGTGACTCGGAAACGTCAGCCACGGCTTGAGGGAAAAAGAGGATTCATGGAAACAGCCAAGTCAAGGTTGCCACATGTGTGCAGTATTTTAGGCTCAGCAAGCAATCTGGCAAATTCAAAGCCACTCGTAAATGGGTTCCAAGAAATCTGACTTCAGCAGCGCCATGGACACGGGCGTATGTCCCCACGACTTGCCCCTCACTGGGCTGGAGATTATCATTGATTTATCTGGAGCACAAACAGCAGGATTCCACATTACGTCTTGGAAGGCAGCCGGGGCAAAGGCAGAGAATTAACAGACCTTTATTATTAATTCCAATACCACAACTCCCCATGGGTTCTGCAGCAAATCACAGGCTCTCTTAACAGAAGTTTCTCTGTGTTTAAGTGGAGCTAATGTTTTGTTTTGTTTTTTCCTAAATGGGGCTTGTCCTCATTCTTAACTATAAAGACAACTTCAAAGTCACAAATATTCATTAATCATGCACGAGTCTGGAGCACACTAGGTGCTACAGGAGAAGCAAAACAAGTCGGACAGTCCCTATATGTCAGTCACATGAGCATCAAGCATTTACTCGGCACACTCCTTCCATGTGCCAAACGCTGAGCGTGGGTCTTATAGTACATACAGTGACGATCCTGATTTAAAAGTGGAGAGATGAGCCTTGGGAGGTTATACAACTTCCGCAAACTTTCCGCAGCCCCAGTTCGCAACAGATTTGGGGTTAGAATAAAAGGAAGAATCCAACAGTTTGTTATTTTTAGTATCATTTTAGTGCCATTTAAGTAGCCTTAGAAATGCTCAGCCAACATTTGCGTGCGCCTCCTCCCTCTCATGGGCCCAGAACAAGCCACGGTTCGGGCCAGGGGAGTGGGAAGGAGGTCCGCCCTCATCCGCTCTCCTACTGGTGTGTGCAGATGTCAACCGGGCTCTGCCCTGTGCTATTCACAGTGATCTGCTCATGCCTGCTCTCCACCTGGTGCCCAGAGATGGCCCCAGTGCGGGGGATGCTCTTGGGTCCAAAATTCCCGACTTGTGTCTTTTACCCCCTCAACCCAGAGCAGCATTGGGTGCTGAGGGAAAGGAGCCTGGGTTCTGGGGTTCAAACCCCAGCCCAGCCTCTTGCAAGTCTGTGAGCTTGGGCCAATCTCTCAGCCTCTCTGCAGTTTCATCCTCTCCTGCTAAATGGGGGCAGTACTGACCCTGCTGAGAGGTTCAATGAGGCTATGTCTGCCCGCTGTTGCTCAATCAATATTAGCCACTTAGTATTGTCCAAACTAAATTCCACCTAAGAAGCAGAGTCGTGATTTTTTAAGCCATGAACCATCAAGTATTTATTAAAGATCTATTTTTTAAAGCAGGAAGATGGAGAGAAATCTTGCTCACCCTCTCCAGGAGCTAGGGACCTGGGCAGGAAGTAAATAAAACCCATAGCAATGTGCAGCTGACTTCAGTATCTGAAGTACAGGAAGTGAGAGAAAATTCTCCGGAGTGTCTGCAGCTTAGGAGATAAAGACCAGAGTGTGGGCAGATGGAGGCCCCCAGGACCCCCAAGGCTACATCACAGGTACTCCTCACAGGTTTCCTCTTCACTCCCTGTTCTCTTCTCCCTGCTCCCCGGAGTTTGCTGTTCAGCTCGTGCAGGTATTTTCCTTCCTGAGACCGCCACCCCCCAACGTCCAGGGCCAGAGCGTCCTCAGGTTATCGCCGGCCCGCCGGCTCCTTGCCTGGCTCTGACCTCATCTCGGCGTCAGTCTTATCAGGTGTGGACGGAATCGTCTCCCCGCTCCTCCGGGAGCTCCAAGCCCAGGATTCTCCACACACCCAGGGCCAGCCATCTCTGGGACTGAAGACTGCTGCCACCTGCCAAATCGGGAGCAACCCCAGGGGTCTTCGAGCAAAGCCATGAGGCCAGAGTTGGGGAGGCAGGAGCAGCTGTATGGAAGTGTTGACAAGGAACAGAGCGATGCTGAACTCCCTCAGGAGAGAGGGAGGGGGCAAGGGTGGCAGAGAAAGCCAGCAACTCCCACAGGCTGCCCCTGGGGGCCGAGGCAGAGAGCAGTGGGTGTGGGTGGGGATTTAGTCTCCTCTGGGAACTCATTTCCTCCCAGGCAGCCAGGAGATGCAGCCGAGCCCCATGTCTTGAGAAGTGGGTCGTGGGGGCTGGAACAGGAAATGAGGACCCTGCTGGGACCCAGGCAGGTGGGGGTCAGGGGAGCCTGTCTCCTTGGCCCCTGCACCAGTGCCACAGCTCCCTGTTGACCCCTACGAAATGTGGCAAGGACGCTTCCTATCCACACCACTCTGATTTGGCAGGTGGCTGGAGCTCTCCTTGGGGCTCACGGCCTGGGGGTGAAGTAGGGGCGGGTGTTTAATTAGAATTCACTCCACACAGGCCCCTTTGTCCCCAGCTCCAGACCCTTGTTTGTCTGTACCCGATTCTTGCTTTATTGGCGTTACTGACCATGTCTGTCAGTATACGATGACCTATTTGAACTGTGCCCAGAATCACAGTCGTGCACTCCTCAGGAGCTTCGCACATCAGTGTTTCCACATTCTAGGGTACGGAAGGGAGAAGGCAGGGGGCAGATCACCCCTCAGGATGGTGTCCTGGGTGGGAAGAGGCAGTGAGCTGGGCAAACTCAAGAGGGCTCGTTCCTGGCCGCTCCACTCTTCTCAGCGGAAGAGACAGGGACACAGAGGGGATGAGCAGCCACTTGTACCCTGCGAGCCACAGCCAGGAGATTGTCCTGCAGGAATACCCATGTGTGTGCAGACAATGGAGTTCATAGTAGAGGACCGGAGACAATCTAAACGCCATCAGCAAAGGCTTGATTGAGAAATGCACGGTGTGTGTGTGTACAATGGTCCACTGTAGGGAAGCCCCTCATTCATCGGTAGGAGATGAGCTCCAAAATACACTGGTATGTCCAACAAATACAACTAGGTTAGGAACTGTACATTATTGTTTGTTTAAAAAAAAAAAAGAGAGGAGTGGGAAGGGAGACTATGTGTTTATACGCTTGTTTATGCACAGTCTGTCTTGGAAGACTGCAGGAGCTGCTAATATTGTATCCCCTGAGAAGGAATGTGCCCGGTGGGTGTGGGAGCGGGGAAGGCAGCCGTTGACTTGAGCTGTACACCAGCCCAGCCCAAACTTAGTAGCTGAAAACCACCACTATTTTACCAGCTCATGTTTTTATAAGTTGGCTGGAGCTTCTGCATGTGACAAGAGAGTGCCTAGAAGCAAGAGAGCTAGCTAGCGCACAAACACTTTCAAGCCTTTATGTGCATGATGTTTGCTAAATTCTCTTTGGCCAAAGCAATTCACACAACTAAGCCCAAATTAAAGGTAGAAAAATAGATTCCATGTTTTGTTTTTGCCTTTGTTTTTGTTGCTGTTGTTTTGGGCGTTTTGTTTTTCTTTTTGGCCACACTGTGCCTTGGAGGATTTTAGTTCCCTGACCAGGGATTGAACCCAGGCCCTCGGCAATGAAAGCACAGAGTTCTAATCACTGGTCCACCAGGGAATTTCTGACCCTGTGTGTTAAGGAGAGGAGCTATAAAAATACAGCAGAATCCACCACGAGATGAGGCAGGTGGGAGGAAGGTACAACTCTTTGTAGCCTTTCAAGCTTTATGAATTTGAGTCATGTCAATACACCCTACTCAAAAAAACTGAAAATTTAAATAGATTCCCTGAGATTAGCTTTGAAAGAATCCAGTTGTTGAAGGACATGTGGGAAGGAGAGACGAGGTGGAGATACAGGTGAAACCAGATGGGTGGTGAGTTGAGAACAACTGAAGCCAGGGAATGAATGCGTGAGACTCACAGTGCTCTTATACTTTGTGAATGTGAAAATTTCCTGCAACATAAAGTTTTTAAATAAAAATTATAAAGGACTGAGACCAAAACCTCAAGCTTATTGAGGTTTACTTCCATGGTGAAAGCGTGGGCTACATTGCTCCCTCCTGCCTTCCCAGCCACTCTGGGGGCGGGGCTATTTGGGCCCTGACCCAGCCTTCTGGAGGGTGCTGACTGCAAAGGTCACTCGCAGAGTGACCCCCAGGGCAGCCCCCAGTGGAGATGCTGGGCCTTGAGGAATTGTTGGAGAACAGGGAAGAAAGGAGCCTTCAGGGAGCTGCCTCCACAGCGTGGGCAGCACTAGAGGCTGAAAAATCCAAGGGATTGGGGTGGTATTGGTAGTGACAGGGGAGGTGAAAAATACTTCACTGTTTCAGAACCACATAGCGAGCTTCTGAGGGTGGGGGACAAGAAGGGAACCTTTCCAAGGATTCCAGACAAAAAGTATAGAGTGTATGGGCACATCTGAAGAAAAGTAGCTCAGTGAGAAAGAAAGGTACGTGTTCTTGCCTCTTCTTCATCACTCAGGATGGCCAGCCAGCCCTGTGTGTGCTGGCGGCATGCCCAGGGTGAGCCCCAAGCCACCCACGTGGCCCGAGTCTGGCTTCGAGGGGCCCCAGCTTAGAACATCTCTGAGAATGCTGAGCACCCCAGGCTTCCCTTCTGTGGGCAGACAACGAAATCTTTTTTTTTTTTTTTTCAGACTTTAAACTTTTTATTTTGTATTGAGGTATAGGTGATTAACAATGTTGGGATAGATTCAAGTGAATCTTTAAGGGACTCAGCCATACACGTACATGTATCCATTCTCTCCCAAACTTCTCTTCCACCCAGGCTGGCACTTAACGGAGTAGAAGTCCACGTGCTATACAATAGGTCCTTGTTAGGTATCATTTTGAATATAGCAGTGTGTACACGACCTCCCCAGACTCCCTATCCCTTTCCCCTAGCAGCCATAAGTTCATGTTTTAAGTTCTGTGAGTCTGTTTTGTAACTAAGTTCATTTGCATCATTTCGTTTTAGATTCCACGTATACAGGGATGTCATATAGTATTTCTCCTTCTCTGTCTGACTTATTTCACTAAGTATGACAGTCTCTGGATTCATTCATGTTGCTGCAAATGGCATTATTCCCATTATTCCACTCTTTTAATGGCTAAGTAATATTCCATTATATATAATATATAAAGAGAGAGAGAGGGCACATATTCTTACTCAGTTTCAGTCTTCTCTTTTTGGACATTGAGGTTGCTTCCATGTCTTGGCTGTTGTACACAGTGCTGGATGAACGCTGGGATGGCATGTACCCTTTTGGATCATATTTTTCTCTGGATATATGCCCAGGAGTGGGATTGCAGAGTCACATGGTAGCTCTATCTCTAGTTTTTTAAAAGAACCTCCTTACTGTTCTCCATAGTGGCTGTACCAATTTACATTCCCACCAACAGTGCAGGAGGGTTCCCTTCTCTCCACATCCTCTCCAGCACTTGTTGTTCGTGGATTTTTTGATGATGGCCATTCTGACCCATGTGAAGTGATATCTTATTGTTGTTTAGTCAAAGTTGCTCAAGTCGCTTTGATTTGCATTCAGTAACTAGCAATGTTGAGCATCTTTTTGTGTGCCTGTTGGCCATTTGTAAGTTATGGAAATCTTTCACTATCTCTGCCTAGTCCTGTGGGACCTCTAGCTCGCTCTGAAAACTTTCTCCCCCGTTCCAAGTGTCTGCTAAGAGTCACCAGAAGCGTGCTTGCTTCCTTTTATGTGGCTGCCTGTGAATGCCTGCACGTGCACCGCCTGTGGCCACGACAGGACCAGGAGGTGAGGGACGTGACGGTGACACTTTCTACCATCCAGCTGTGCCCCCACCCCAACTCCAGGCCAAGGGAGGTGACCCTCCAGCCATCGTGCCCTACACCTGCCTTTACTGCTGAACCCCCACATTGCTGGGAAGTTAATGCTCCTCACTAGTTAGAAACTCAGTATTGCAGAATTACTGTTACATTCTGAGGTATGGTAATGGTGTTGTGATTATGTTTTGTTTTGCCTTTTATTGAAGCATAATGTATACACTGAAAGAAAATGTATGTGTACAATTTTTTTTTAAGGGAAAACATTCATATCACACCTGGAGAAGGGAAAGGCAACCCACTCCAGTGTTCTTGCCTGGAGAATTTCATGGACAGTGGAGCTGGAGTCCATAGGGTCACAAAGAATTGGACATGACTGAGCGACAGCTCATATCACCAGTCTGCAGATGAATCGCAGCACACCAGGCCTCCCTGTCTTACCAGCTCCCAGAATTCAGTCAAACTCATGTCCATTGAGTCGGTGATGCCATCCAACCATCTCATCCTCTGTCGTCCCCTTCTCCTCCTGTCCCCAATCTCTCTCAGCATCAGAGTCTTTTCCAGTGAGTCAACTCTTCACATGAGGTAGCCAGTGTATTGGGATTTCAGCTTCAACATCAGTCCTTCCAGTGAACACCCAGGACTTATCTGCCTTAGGATGGACTGGTTGAATTTTCTTGCAGTCCAAGGGATTCTTAAGAGTCTTCTCCAACATCACTATTCAAAAGCATCAATTCTTCGGTACTCAGCTTTCTTCACAGTCCAACTCTCACATCCATACATGACCACTGGAAAAACAATAGCCTTGACTAGACGAACCTTTGCTGCAAAATAATTTCTCTGCTTTTGAATATGCTATCTAGGTTGGTCATAACTTTCCTTCCAAGGCGTGAGCGTCTTTTAATTTCATGGCTGCAATCACCATCTGCAATGATTTTGGAGCACCCCGCCCCCAAAATAAAGTCAGTCACTGTTTCCACTATTTCCTCATCTATTTCCCATGAAGTGATGGGACCAGATGCCATGATCTTAGTTTTCTGAATGTTGAGCTTTAAGCCAACTTTTTCACTCTCCTCTGTCACTTTCATCAAGAGGCTTTTTAGTTCCTCTTCACTTTCTGCCATAAGGGTGGTGTCATCTGCATATCTGAGGTGATTGATATTTCTCCACTTTAAGCCAACTTTTTCACTCTCCTCTGTCACTTTCATCAAGAGGCTTTTTAGTTCCTCTTCACTTTCTGCCATAAGGGTGGTGTCATCTGCATATCTGAGGTTATTGAAATTTCTCCTGGCAATCTTGATTCCAGTTTGTGCTTCTTCCAGTCCAGCATTTCTCATGATGTACTCTGCATAGAAGTTAAACAAGCAGGGTGACAATATACAGCCTTGACATACTCCTTTTCCTATTTGGAACCAGTCTGTTGTTCCATGTCCAGTACTAACTGTTGCTTCCTGACCTGCATACAGGTTTCTCAAGAGGCTGGTTAGGTGGTCTGGTATTCCCATCTTTTTCAGAATTTTCCACAGTTTATTGTGATCCACACAGTCAAAGGCTTTGGCATAGTCAATAAAGCAGAAGATGTTTTTCTGGAACTCTTTTGCTTTGTCCATGATCCAGCAGCAATTTGATCTCTGGTTCCTCTGCCTTTTCTAAATCCAGCTTGAACATCTGGAAGTTCACGGTTCACATACTATGGAATTCTGGCTTGCAGAATTTTGAGCATTACTTTGCTGGTGTGTGAGATGAGTGTAGTTGTATGGTAATGGATTTGAGCAAAGGTACATATTAAACAAAATTTATGATTCTTGAAGCTGGGTAATGTTTACATGGGCTTCCCTGGTGGCTCAGTCAGTAAAGAATCTGCCTGCAGTTCAGAAGACAGCCTGCAATGCAGGAGACCCAAGTTGAATCCCTGGGTCAGATAGATCCCTTGGAGAAGGAAATGGCAACCCACTCCAATATTCTTATCTGGGAAATCCCAGGGACACAGGAGCCTGGTAGGCTACAGTCCATGGGATTACAAGAGTCAGACATGGCTTAAGGACTAAACCATCACCAACCAATATTTACATAAGGGTTCTTTCCATTTCTCATATACACAAACACACTTAAAATTTCCATGATTGAATTTTAAAAACAATCACGGGGGAGCCCTGGCTTCATCTCTATCCAGTGACTCTGAGTCATGACAAAAAAGCTGAGCAGGTGGGGTGGAAAATGTCTTTTTGGTGTATTACTTGGTAATCAAGAATCTGAGAGTCTAATGGATTTAATGATCCTGTGGAGAAGGGAATAGCTACCCACTCTAGTATTCTGGCATGGAGAATTCCATGGACTGTATAGTTGATGAGGTTGCAGAGTTGGACATGACTGACTTTCACAGGGGCACATATACACACAATGGATTTAATAAGTAAATTATTATTTCTTAAATGAGTTCTATGTGCCTATCTCCTCTGTGTAACTGAGAGCCCCTTACCCGTGCTGGGTTTTATTCATGTCTGTGTCCCTGATCCTCAGCACAGTGCCTTGCATACAACAGGCGTCATAAGTGTCAGTAGCAAGTGAAAGCTTGAATTAATATCCTCCACAAGGCCTAGCATGGTCAAAGGATGGCACAGGTGTGCAAACTGCTTCATAACTTGAACCAGTGCTACCAGGGGATCTTTTTCTTTTTCACAGATGCTTCAGGTGGCTCAATGGGAAAGAATTCGCCTGCCAGTGGAGCAGATGCAGGTTCAATCCCTGGGTTAGGAAAAACCCCTTGCAGAAAGAAATGGTAACCCACTCCAGTATTCTTACCTGCGAAATTCCATGGACAGAGGAGCCTGGTGGGCTACAATCCATGGGGTTGCAAAGAGTCAGATACAACTTAATGACTAAACAGCCAAACAGTAAATTGCTCAAACCCTAACATTACAGAATTGAGAGGGATTTAAACCACTTTGTACCAGCTTTTCATGTGATAGATGAGTAAACCAAAGTGCGAAGAATAAAGTAATCTTTTCAAGTTCACACAGCTGGTAGGGACAGAGCTGAATCGGAGACTGGCCTCTTTCTGTTCTATCATCCAGTTTCACCACTGTGAATTCGATGCATCCCACAATTCTATTTTCACAGGTGAAGAAGATCAAGATCATAAAGGAAATGAATATCTTTTTCTCATAGTCTTGGGTCACTGTGATTCCATTACTTTCTCCAGAACAGTGTTCTCCACATAGGATTTTCTCTCTTCCTTCAAGAAGACGTTAAATTCAAAAACCTTAATTTTCAAAACAAACAGAAGGGTGATTATTCTCATTCGAAAGGACTTTGGTGCACATTTCCTTTTAAAGAGGTGAACTCTCTCAAGTGTCTTTGAAATATGAGTCAGTTTTTAACAATTCCATCTGTATCCAGCTTGTTAGGAATGAAGCAACTGAATAAAATCAGGCACAGCCCAAGCCACAGCCCCACAGTCCTGTCATGTCAAGTGTCACGAGGGCGCTTTCAACATTCCCAAGTCAAAAAATAAACAAATCAATCAGAGATAATGCACCAAGAGAAGAAATAAATGGAAAAAAAAAAAGACGCACAAGGAAAAATCTCTTCATAACATGTTTATAACATATATTGATGTAAAGAACTCTTTAAATTAAAATATTAGGTTAATTTTGCCTTATAGTTTAATTTTGTTGGCACTAAAAGCAGCATTAAAGAAAAAAAAGTCCCATAACTCTAGTGGTATTTTGTGTCATTCATGTTCTGGGCTTTTCCATGCAAAAGTGCCACAGTATTTTGCAGCTTTGCCCAGTGCCTCTTTCAAGAATCTTGTGACACTTCCAAGCTCCAGCCTAATAGGGGTGGTCAGATTTCTTTGCTGTTAAGAGGATTACTGAGACGTTCTCCTTTATAGACTCCAGAAGACTCTAGGAATAATAGGAATGAGCAAACAAGAGATGTCAAGGAGAAAGGTTACAAGCAAGGGTGATTCTTCAAAAAAGCTCTCTAAGCAAGGAGAGGTCAAAGAATGTTTTAAAGGACACTGATAAGTGGGGGCTTGCTAGTATCGGGCGCCAGTGTCCTAGGCAAGCTGGGGGGTCAGCTTACATCCTCCATTAAGCGTTAAGCTCCAAGCCCTTCAAGAACTTTGGGTGAGTCAGGGCCAGAGACAGATGAAGAAAGGAGACACCTTATCTCTAATCAGCCCTGCCTCAAAATAGCTCTCTCTTCCCTGGGGCAGAGACCCGTCATCTCTACACTGCACTGCACGGCAGTGTGGAGGTGTCCCAGCCCACTTAGTCAGAAAGTCAATGAGTGTGCTTGATTCATCTCTTACACAAGTTAGAGCTCTCTGGGTGAAGCAATGCATAATTTAGCAGCCTTCAAAATGGCTTGCCTAAAAAATCAGGATGTTCCTGTCAGGAAGGACCTTACAATTTATCTGGATCAACTGGTCATTTTACAGATGGATAAACTGACACCCAGGAAAATGAAATGGTTCACACGAAGAGGAAACACAGGGAGTCCGTGACTGGGCTAAAGGCGAAAACCCGGAACTAGAGCAGACATTCTTTTTCTCTTGGCAGTGCTGCTGTGCTCATCTGAAAAATGAATGAAACACTCATGCCCCCAGTCAATTTTCCTTCCGTTGTTAAGGAAATCATTTTCAATGCTCCAAGAGCTTCCAAATCAACACTCTCACAGGCAGCTCTTGTTAAACTCTTCCATTGTGAGTCTCTCAAACTTCCTCTTCTATCTTCATAATCCAGACAGCTTTACTTTTGAGGTTCTATATATGGGCTGCCAGAGTTGGTCCCCCTCCCCACTCCCCGTACCCGGCTGTTGGAAGAGAAAGTTACAAATGGGTAATTGAAGCCCTCAGGGAATTGCTTAGAATGGGGTCAGACAAAGATTCCCCCCAGTCTCATCAGCGGCTCACGCCTGCCAAGGGTTATGACTCACAGCTTGGGACCGCTCTCCCAGGGGGCATCTGTGAGATGGCACAGCCCAGACATTCCTGCTGCCTGGCTTCCTACTTGCATAGTGCATCCCTTTGTGTATCCTCTACACACTCTGGGCTCTGTCGAGCACTGTAAGAGGCACACGAGGTCTAAACAGGAACGGGGCCAAGCCTGGGGCTTGCAAAGGCTGCTGGAAACTGGACAAAGTAATGGGATGCAGAATGTGGACAAAGGGCTGGAGTGTGTGGTTAGGAGATGCTTTATGCTCCATCTAGCTTTATGCAGTTTTGTTACAGGTTATTACCATCCAGGATTTTGTGTCGGAGACAGAAGAGAAATTGAATTTCAGCTCCCTTCCATTTCTCCGTGACCATCATCTCTTAAATGTTCCTAGTTATTTCTTGCATGAGTCACTTGGCTGGACTTACACAGCTCTGAGGTGGCAATTGGTCCCTATCTGTTCCTCATATGTGGGATATTTTTCTTCTACCTAGACTCTAACTCTTCTACTCCCCATGAGGTCCAAGGCTTTGTAATTCCTTTAGGGTTTCCCACTCACTACAGTGCTGGGCACATTTGTTGTTGTTCAGTCACTAAGTCATGTTTGACTCTTTGCAGCTTGTTGGCTCCTCGGTTCATGGGATTTCCCAGACAAGAATACTGGAGTGGGTTGCCACTCCCTATTTCAGGGGATCTTCTCAGATCGGAGATCAAATCTATGTCTCCTGCTTTAGCAGGTGGATTTTTTTTACCCCTGAGGCATCAGGGAAGTCCTGTTGAGCACATGCAGGTGCTTAATAAGTACTTAATAGCTATATTCTACTGGGTCAGCATCACAGGTCTGGACTCACTTTGTGCCAAAGCCAGATCGCACCGTGAAGGCCTTGATTTTACTCATTAGAAGGCAAAGGGCATAGAGAAACCATCATCCAAGGTTTACACACAGTGAATGAGCGGGATCCAGATTTCAGTCCTGGGTCCTTTGAAATGAAATCCAGCCCTTTCTGTCTATCGTTTATCATAGGATGGAGACAAAATATGCTAAAGACCTTTAAGCTAAAGTCAGTGAAAAGTGGAATAGTATTAGCTTATTGCTTGAGGGGTCTTGTACTTTTCATGTCAACATGTTTTAAAAGGACATTTTAATTAATAGATCCTTAGCTTATTATACGAGTTACATAAACATTCTCATACAATCATGTAATTATGAAAGTATTTTTTTCTATCAGTTCAATCATAATCAATTGCATTATCAAAATAAAAATGTTTCCTTTTTAGCTAAAGATCTAAAACTTGGATGCAAATTAATGCCTGTAAGTGAGATTAATCTCACTAAATGAGGTAAGGCCTTACTGTTCTAATATCAAGCCAACATGGATTTTAAACTTCACAATATCATACATATTCATGTTCAAATATTATCCTATCAAATGAGCATCAACAAGTATAAGTGGGTGCTTATTGGTTGCACTGCATGGTTCTAGTTGGCCATTAAATAACTGACTTTGAGAACTTAGGTACATACTAATAGACCTCACCATTTTAAAATGCCAACTATGGGCCAGGAACCTTGAAATACAATTTACATGTTATTTCATTAAAAATATTCATGATAGTCTTATGATTTACAAATGAGTATTCCAAGGAGGAGAAAGGTCATAACCTACTCAGAATCACACAGCTGATAAACAGCAAAGCTGAGATCTGATCCAGATTTGAGTGACTCTAAAATTCGTACTTTGAAACATCTAAAATATCTACCCATAAACTCTAAAACACCTACTTCTGCATTATTGACTACGTCAAGGCCTTTGACTGTGTGGGTCACAACAAACTGGAAAATTCTTAAGGAGATGGGAATACCAGACCACCTGACCTGCCTCCTGAGAAATCTGTATGCAGGTCAAGAAGCAACAGTTAGAACTGGACATGGAACAACAGACTGGTTCCAAAAAGGGAAAGGAGTACGTCAAGGCTAAATACTGTCACCCTGCTTATTTAACTTCTATACAGAGTACATCATAGAAATGCTGGGCTGGAAGAAGCACAAACTGGAATCAAGATTGCCAGGAGAAATATCAATAACTTCAGATATGCAGATGACACCACCCTTATGTCAGAAAGCAAAGAACTAAAGAGTCTCTTAATGAAAATGAAAGAGGAGAGTTTAAAAGTTGGCTTAAAACTCAATAGTCAGAAAACAAAGATCATGGCATCTGGTCCCATCAGCTCAGTTCAGTTCAGTTCAGTTCAGTCACTCAGCTGTATCTGACTCTTAGTGACCCCATGAATTGCAGCACACCAGGCCTCCCTGTCCCTCACCAACTCCTGGAGTTTACCCAAACTCATGTCCATTGAGTCAATGATGCCATCCAGCCATCTCATCCTCTGTTGTCCCCTTCTCCTCCTGCCCCTAATCCTTCCCAGCATCAGAGTCTTTTCCAATGAGTCAACTCTTCGCATGAGGTGGCCAAAGTATTGGAGTTTCAGCTTTAGCATCAGTCCTTTTAATGAATATTCAGGACTGATTTCCTTTAGGATAGACTAGTTGGATCTCCTTGCAGTCCAAGGGACTCTCAAAAGTCCCCAACACCACAGTTGAAAAGCATTAATTCTTCGGTGCTCAGCTTTCTTCACAGTCCAGCTCTCACATCCATACATGACCACTGGAAAAACCATAGCCTTGACTAGATGGACCTTTGTTGGCAAAGTAATATCTTTGCTTTTGAATATGCTATCTAGGCTGGTCATAACTTTCCTCCCAAGGAGTAAGCATCTTTTAATTTCATGGCTGCAGTCACCATCTGCAATGATTTTGGAGCCCCCCAAAATAAAGTCAGCCACTGTTTCCACTGTTTCCCCATCTATTTCCAATGAAGTGATGGGACTGGATGCCATGATCTTAATTTTCTGAATATTGAGCTTTAAGCCAATAAAGCTTATTTCACTCTCCTCTTTCACTTTCATCAAGAGGCTTTTTAGTTCCTCTTCACTTTCTGCCATAAGGGTGGTGTCATCTGCATATCTGAGGTTATTGATATTTCTCCTGGCAATCTTGATTCCAACTTGTGCTTCTTCTAGCCCAGCGTCTCTCATGATGTACTCTGCATAGAAGTTAAATAAGCAGGGTGACAATACACAGCCTTGATGTACTCCTTTTCCTATTTGGAACCAGTCTCTTTTTCCATGTCCAGTTCACTTCATGGCAAATAGATGGTGAAACCATAGAAAGAGTGAGAGACTTTATTTGAGGGGCTCCAAAATCACTGCAGATGGTGAATGCAGCCATGAAATTAGAAGACGCTTGCTCCTTGGAAGAAAAGCTATGACAAACCTAGATAGCATGTTAAAAAGCAGAGACATTCCTTTGCTAACAGAAGTCTGTCTAGTCAAAGCTGTGGTTTTTCAAGTAGTCATGTATGGGTATGAAAGTTGGACTATAATAAAGCCAAGCACTAAAGAATTGATGCTTTTGAACTGCGGTGTTTGAGAAGACTCTTGAGAGTCCCTTGGACTGCAAGGAGATCCAACTAGTCTATCCTAAAGGAAATCAGTCCTGAATATTCATTGGAAGGACTGATGCTGAAGTTGAAACTCCAATGCTTTGGCCACCTGATGCAAAGAACTGATTCACTGGAAAAGATTCTGATGCCGGGAAAGATTGAAGGCAGGAGGAGAAGGGGACAACAGAGGATGATATGTCGGATGGCATCACAGACTTGATGGACATGAGTTTGAGCTAAGAGTTGGTGATGGACAGGGAGGTCTGATGTGCTGCAGTCCATGGGGTCGCAAAGAGTCAGACATGACTGAGCAACTGAACTGAACTGAAAACTCACACTGTCTCTGCTATACCAGAGCTTCTCAAACTTGTGGTGGTGGTTGTGATTTAGTCACTAAGTCATAGCCGACTCTTGCAACGCTATGGACTGTATTCTACCAGGCTCCTCTGGATTTTCCAGGCAAGAATACCGCAGTGTATTGCCATTTCCTTCTCCAGGGGATCTTCCTGATGACCCAGGGATCTAACCCAGCTCTCCTGCACTGCAGGGATTCTTTACTGACAAAGCTACCAGAAAGTCCTTCTCAATCTTGGGGCTTATTATTAACAGTATCACCTAAGGAACTCTTCAATAATATGGATGCCTGGGTCCCACCACAGACCAATGGCATGAGAGTATCTGGGAGTAGAATCTGGATTTCTAAAAATCACCAGGTGATTATATTACGAAACTAGGGTTCAGAACCATTGTGCGAGGTTAGGTGCACTTCAGACTCTTCATCTATAAAGAAGGAGTTTAGATGGACAGCTCTAAGGTCGTGTCTGCTTCTGCAGTCACCAGAGCTGTGGCAAGAGTTGTGTGGGGCCCATGCTCCTTGAGAAGCCAAAGGAACTGGGAGTAAGCAGTGGCTCAGACGGTAAAGCGTCTGTCTACAGTGAGGGAGATCTGGGTTTGATCCCTGGGTCAGGAAGATTCCCTGGAGAAGGAAATGGCACCCCACTCCAGTACTCTTGCCTGGAAAATCCCATGGACAGAGGAGCTTGGTGCAGGCTACTGTCCATGGGGTCGCAAAGAGTCAGGCATGACTGAGCGACTTCACTGTCACTTACATTTTCCACCCTGCCAAACACTCTCCCAAATTTCTACTTCAGTGTAGGCTATGAGCAAAGCTGAGTAAACATCCAGGGAAAAGACATTAAAGCATACAATCATTTCATGTATTTTTGAAGTTTTATCTGTTTAATTATTTATATTATTCAGAACAAGGGCCTAAAGCTCTAAAAAGATTCCCCATCCACCTTTCCCCTTATGTCTTCTTTTGAGGTCTCAATCACAGCTCTTCAATGAGACCCATATCGCTCCAAACTATTTCAGTGTTACTTCTGTATGTCATTACATCCAAAAGTCTTTTTAAAATGTTCATACATTTTGATCCAGAATTCCTCTTGTGGAAATCTATTCTAAGGAGATAAGCAGAAATAGCTTTATGAAGATGTTCATTTCACTATTATTTATTATAGCAGAAAATTGGAAACCACTCATATGTCCAATAGTAGGGAAATGAGTAAAACATTACTAAATGGTGAAATGGTGATCATAGGTGAACTTTACATATAGAGACTTTTAAATGATGTGGGGAAATACTAACATGATGCCTAATAAAAAAAATGGAGGATATTAATGCATATATATGGAATTTAGAAAGACAGTAATGAGGATCCTATATGCAAGGCAGCAAAAGTCACACAAATGTAAAGAAGAGACTTTTGGACTATGTGGGAGAAGGTGAGGGTAGGATGATTCGAGAGAATAGCATTGAAACATGTACATTACCACATGTAAAATGATGACCAGTGTAAGTTCAATGCATGAAGCAGGGCACTCAAAGCTGTGCTCTGGGACAACCCAAAGGGGTGGGGTGGGGTGGAGATGTGTATAAGAGACAGGAGTACGTCAAGGCTAAATACTGTCACCCTGCTTATTT
>SJYC01025664.1:0-17168 GCA_006408675.1 Madoqua kirkii | reverse complement strand
TATGGCAAAACCAATACAGTATTGTAAAGTAGAATAAAGTAAAAATAAAATTAAAAAAACATAAAAAAATGTCTTAATGACCCAGATAACCATGATGGTGTGATCACTCACCTAGAGCCAGACATCCTGGAGTGGGAAGTCAAGTGGGCCTTAGGAAGCATTACTACAAACAAGGCTATTGGAAGTGATGGAATTCCAGCTGAGTTATTTCAAATTCTAAAAGATGATGCTATAAAGTGCTACACTTATATGTCAGCAAATTTGTAAAACTCAGCAGTGGCCACAGGACTGGAAATGATCTGTTTTGTTTCCAATCCCAAAGAAAGGCAATATCAAAGGATGTTCAAACTCCTATAGAGTTGCACTCATTTCACATGCTAGTGTTATGATCAAAATCCTTCAAGCCAGCCTCCAGCAGAACGTGAACCAAAAACTTCCAGATGTATAAGCTGGGTTTAGAAAAGGCAGAGGAACCAGAGATCCAATTGCAAACATTTGTTTGATCACACAGCAAGGGAATTTCAGTAAAATATCTACGTGTGTTTCATTGACTACACTAAAACTTTGCTATATGGATCACAAAAAAACTGTGGAAAATTCTTACAGAGATGAGAATACCAGGCCACCAAACCAGTCTCCTGATAAACCTATAATGCAGGTTAAGAAGCAACAGTTGGAACCTTACATGGAACAACAGACTTGCTCTAAATGGGGAAAGGAGTACATCAAGGCTATATATGTCATCCTGTTTGTTTAAGTTATATGCAGAATGTACCATGTGAAATGCTGGGCTGGATGAAGCTCAAGCTGGAATAAAAATTCCTGAGAGAAATATCAATAGCCTCACATATGCAGATGATTCCAATAATGGTAGAAAGCGAAAACTATAGAGTCTCTTGATGAAAGTGAAAGAGAAGAGTAAAAATCTGGCTTAAAACTCAACATTCAAAAAACTAAGTTCAGGACATCTGGTCCCAGGACATCATGGCACATATGGGGAAAAAGTGGAAGCAGAGACAGACTTTCTTTTCCTGGGCTCCAAAATCACATCGATGGTGACTGCAGTCATGGAATTATCTTGCTCCTTAGAAGGAAAGTTATTACAAACCTAGACAGCCTATTAAAAAGCAAAGACGTTTCTTTTCCCATAGCCATGTATGGATGTGAGAGTTGGAACACAGAGAAGGCCAAGTGCCAAAGAATTGATGCTTTTGAGCTGTGCTGTTGGACAAGACTCTTGAAGACTCCCTTGGACTGCAAGGAGATCAAACCAGTCAATCCTAATGGAAATCAATCCTGAATGTTCACTGGAAGGACTGATGCTGAAGCTCCAATACTTTGACCACCTGATGCAAAGAGCCAACTCACTGGAAAAGACCCTGATGCTGGGAAGGATTGAAGGGAAAAAAAAAGAGGGCAGCAGATACAAGGAGATGTTTAAATAACATCTTCAGCTCAATGTACATGAATGTGAGCAAACTCAGTGAGATAGTGAAGTCTGACTTCACTGGCTTGCTGCAGTCCATGGGGTCAGAAGGAGTTGGAGAGGACTTAAAAAATGAACAGCAAGTGTTTAATATCGCTTCAGGAATTTTCTTACGTCTCATTCCTTAGAATCGGGGCCTAAAAGGGGATTTCTTATGTAAATGACTTATTCCAAGAATGCCCTCTGGTGAAAGGTACAAGGAGGTGATGGGAGCGAAACAGGGCAGACAGCGAATGACACGGATGGACCTAGAGACTGTCATACTGAGTGAAGTCCGTCAGACAAAGACAAATGCATGCTATCAATTATACGTTGAGTGTAAAAAAAAAAGGCACAGATGAACTTATTTACAAGACAGAAGTGGAGTACACACTTATGGTTACCAAGAGGAAAGAGGGGGTAAATTGGGAGACTGGGGTTGTCATATACCTGTCTCTTATACACATCTTTTTCATGTATAAAATCATCAACTCTATTTAGCATGATTGCTACAATAATTATAAGAGAAAATATATAATACATAATTTGTTAATGCAACTTGTACACATAGAAAGCAGTCACTAAATGATAATCTTTAAATGGCTCATGTTTATTTGTAGAATTATTAAAGACTGCACATTTTATATTTGTGTAAATATTTACCAGTAAAATCTACCTAATTATATTCCTCTGTAGTTTTACTGAGTTCTATACTGCTGTTAGAGAACTTAATATGCAGAACATACTCCTTGGCATCCTACAGTGAAATCACTTTTTAGTGATTATAAGCCATAATATATTATAAATCAATTCAGGTGGGCCCTCCAAAACTTAAATATCTTTTCGTAAAGTCTAGTTAAAAAAAAAAAATTTACTTCTCATGTCTCATCATACCCAGTGGGATGATAAGGACAGCTTTTCACAAGTTTGAGGACACATGATGTATTTTAGAAGAAAGCTTGTATCCTTTTAATGACCTTAAATTATACTTTAATTCTGAAAACTAAAGAAATAATGGTCTATGGTCTAAATTCATTGTTAGGCACGAAACTAAATGCAGTCCCTAATGCACCTGATTTATGGCGCATGATTCCTTGAGTCACAAACCTTCACTTTCATGTTTTCCAGTGTATAATCCATTAGTGCATGCACATATAATATCACATAGTGGTTAATATTTTATCCATAAATACATTATTGATTATCTTCTTCAGGACCTCAAACTTAAGCTGTTTTTCCAGTAGGAGCAAGCCTGTCATAAAATTTTCCCCAAATTACATTTAATAGTATATCTTTGATATATTACTAATCTGGTTAGGGGCTTATGATGTGTCCTTTTAATTTGCAAAGTACTTTGACCTAAGGCCATGTTCTAATAAACTAACTTTGCTATTTCAGTCAATTTAAAAGGTTTTTCATTATAATGAACTCAGCTTTTTCTTGCTTCTGTCACTGGCATGACATGAATAGTCCTAGAAACAAGCAGTCAGTCTTGTTGGAATACAGTTGGGATCATGTATGGAATATTGTGGAGGCATTAACATTTTGTAATACAAAAGAAGTTAAGTTTTTAGGGTTCAGATACAGCTTGCAAGGAAGATCCAGCAATTCTTCCCCACAATCTGCTGTTGTAATCAACAGAAAGGAGTGTTACTGGCTAGATGGCATAAGTCCTGGAGCAGGGCATGAATTTGGAGACCCTCAGAGGACAGGGAAAGACATTGGCAAAGGTATTAAGAAACCATTATGGACACACTGTGGATATTCAGTTGTCTTTTACACAAGACAAACGATGGCCCTCTTCATCAATAGCAATGGGATGGACTATCTTTGGGTAACCTTAATAACAGTAAAATTGCTTATTATTAATTATAAACCACCATTGGCATATACCAGAAACAGATTGTTTCCCTAAGGGACATAGTTTCAATATGCAATAATTTTCACTTTTTCATCTTCAGTTCAGTTCAGTTCAGTCGCTCAGTCATGTCCGAATCTTTGCGACCCCATGAATCACAGCACACCAGACCTCCATGTTCATTACCATCTCTCGGAGTTCACTCAGACTCACATCCATCAAGTCCGTGATGCCATCCAGCCATCTCATCCTCTGTCGTCCCCTTCTCCTCCTACCCCCACTCCCTCCCAGCATCAGAGTCTTTTCCAATGAGCCAACTTTTTGGATGATGTGGCCAAAGTACTAGAGTTTCAGCTTTAGCATCATTCCTTCCAAAGAAATTGCAGGGCTGATCTCCTTCAGAATGGACTGGCTGGATCTCCTTGCAGTCCAAGGGACTCTCAAGAGTCTTCTCCAACACCACAGTTAAAAAGCATTAATTCTTCAGTGCTCAGCTTTCTTCACAGTCCAACTCTCACATCCATACATGACCACAGGAAAAACCATAGTCTTGACTAAATGGACCTTGGTCGGCTAAAAATATTATACCTAGTTAAGCAGAAAGTGGATATTGAATACCTCCAATATAACTTAAACTGTTACAAATTTCAGTGTTTTAATTTGAATACTCCCTGATATAGAGAAGTGAAAAACAGTGGAGTGATCATTTCTCTGCAGTGTAGTAAAGGGCAGAATAGCAGGACTGAAAAATGCTTGATTCCACTTACTGATGAGCTTGATCCGACATCTCTGATAAGCCCTTGAAAGTGAAGCTTATGATGAGTGCGTTAAGAAAGCAAAAATGGGAATATATATATATATATATATATATATATATGTAATTTATCTTTTAAAAATGTTTTTGAAAATATATTTAATTAGAACCATTTTATAGGGCCCATCTACTAGAAAAATCATTTTGCTTGTCTTGTGGAAGTTCTTGGTTCACTTACTGTTGAAGACTGGCTTGAAGAATTTTGAGTATTACTGTGTGAGATGAGAGCAACTGTGCAGTAGTTTGAACATTCTTTGGCATTGTCTTTCTTTGGAATTTGAATGAAAACTGACCTTTTTCCAATCCTGTGACCACTGCTGAGTATTCCAAATTTGCTGGCTTACTGAGTGCCGCACTTTCACAGCACCATCTTTTAGGATTTGAAATAGCTCAACTGGAATTCCATTACCTCCACTAGCTGTGTTCCTAGTGATGTTTCCTAAGGCCCACTTGTCTTCACATTCAAGGATGTCTGGCTCTAGGTGAGTGATCACACCATCATGGATACTTCCGTCAGATCTTAAGATTTTTTTTTTTTTGGTATACTTCTTCCATGTATTCTTGCTACCTCTTATTAATATCTTCTGCTTCTGTTACGTCCGTACCATTTATGTCCTTTATTGTGCCCTTCTATCCATGAAGTGTTCCCTTGGTATCCTTAATTTTCTTGAGGAGAAATATATATATATATAATTTTAAAAATATGTCTATATTATCATTGATTCAATGGTCATAAGTTTGAGAAAACTCTGGAAGATAGTGAAGGACAGGGAAACTTGGTGTGCTGCAGTCCATGGGGTGATAGAGTCAGACACAACTGAGTGACTAAACAAGAGCTGAACAACAAAATATCTTTATATAATCATCTAGAATTTAGACAGTAAAAGGTATGCTATGTACATCCTCAATATTCATGTAGTAATATTTCTCAGAAAAACATTGTAATTGTATATTTATTAACTTTTAATTATCACTATGAATTTTTAATGTTAATAAATATGAGATTATTGACATCTTCAACTGATTTGAAAAACCTAAACATAAAATCTAAAATTCCAAACTATGCACATGTGAGTGCATAGGCATTGGTTTCACAGCATTATTCTGTGCAACCAATTTCTACCAGCCTTTTGTCTGACAAAATTCATAAATTGATTATGCTGCTGCGTTTTTGTCTTTGTCATCTGCTTCCCCTTCAGTATAGAATATACTTATCCAGTTAAAATTTGAAATTTCATTGAAGATTCTTCCTACAATTTAATATTTCAATCTTCATACAGTGTTTGAGTCCTTACCATCTTATTCAGATTCTGCAAGTGTGGTATAGTACAAGTATGGAGGATGATGTGAACCAAAGTGATGAATGTTAGGTTTAGCTTGTGGGTAATAAAATTGGTCTCTTCTTATTTTTTTACAAATTTTACTTTAAAAACTTGCAGTTCACTAAAATTTTCCAAAAATGTTTCCACTATTCTATCTGTAAGATAATTTGACTAAAGTTTTCCAGTTGTTTTTGAACAAATACAAACATGATTTACTACAATAACATTTAAAATGCCCATAGTATTGTGGGGCACACAGGGTAATTTATAAGACATCTTTCAACAATTCACATATTTCCAAAAACATCTTGATAATCAGAAATGAAGAGACAGAGAAATCTTGTACTCTAGGCTGAAATAGTTTCCCAATAATGTTTTCACAAAGTTTGGCATATGATAGCTCTTGGTGGGGAGAATTATAGATGTCATATACACTATGGATAATGCTAAAGTTCTACTCTGTGATGATTAACTTTGTGTGTGAATTTGGAGACTATTTTGAATGATATTATTATTTAAATGAGAGCATGTTAGGTAGAGTAGTGGGTCTCATCTGATCAACTGAAGGCTTAAGTAAAACAAAAACACCAGAAAGAAGAAATTCTCCAGCAGATGCCTTCAGCCTTCATCTTCACCTTTGGCTCTTATGGGTCTCAATCTTGCAGTCCACACTGCAAGTTTAGAACTACCAGTTTCCATAACTGGGTGAGCCAAGACCTTATAATTAACTTATTTATATATGTGTATAAAATACACACACACACACACACACACACACACACACACACACACATATTCTACTGGCTTCCTTTCTTTGGAGAACTCTGACTAATATAAACTGCATAGATTTCTAATTTTGTTGAAATATCACTTTTACCAAAAAAAAAAAATCTTCTTCAAAACTTCTGTTTGTATTATCAGGGAAAAAAATCTCAGTCTCATATGCTAACATTTTAAATAATTTTACACTGGCATTCAGAATGTTTCCTATTGACACACTAAACAAAATTCGTGTTGGATGATGATGGATGGTAATATACTCCCAACAAGGTATGTAAGAATTTACTTTGTGCATGGGACTTTCTGAAGGGAGTGGAGCAGTCTCCTCAGCAGGAGCCAAAATGGCTTGAACAAAGGAACGGATGGAGTGACTGTGATTTTGTATGTTGTTAGAAGGTGGGCTGGAGTAAGGAGAGTATGTCAGTACAGGGATGTACTTTGTGCATGGTTTGAACTACCCACTAGTGTGAAGGAAGGGGCTATGTGAGTATTTGTTATCCCTCTGCCCAACTATGGAGCAAAAGGAGAAGTAGGAGTGGAAATTGAAAATTGCCAGTGATCAGACAACAATCAAATCAGACACTTTATTACAACTGTGAATACATAAGTTGAATAAAATGTCAACTCATCATTGAAATAAACTTACTCTGCATTTGAAAACCTGAACATAAAATCTAAAATTCCAAATTTATGCACATGTGAGTGTATCTGTGTATGTTTATATAATCAGTTTTTTCTATACACATCAGCAGAGGTAAGGGCCAATATCATCATTACCTAGTGATTTCTCGAGTAAAAAGGAAAAACACTGGAATGTCATAGCATTTGGATTTCTTGATTATCAGAAATATGAACATCACCCAGTCAAAGTATGCTATTCAGTTTTTCACAATCAGAATGACAAAAAAGCAAAGAAAATGTCTTTTGATGGCATTTATTTTTCCTTAGTGTTAGACAGCAAATGATGGGCAGTGTGGAGATAGAAAGTTAGCAACGGAGAGGTTTAAAGAGAATGGAGCGAGTTTGAAGTTGTTATGGGGAAACAAAGGGTCAGTTGCTTCAGTATGCTGTTTTAAGATTCCATGTCTGTCTGTGGCTGCCTCCCCCATCAACGAGCGAATATCTCTCTGCTCTTTCATGAAGTGATACTAGGAAGAAAGAACTGAACTGTGTCCATAGAATTTTGTCATTCAGAATAGTAGTTATATCAACTATGTGCTCGCCCTCATAAATATTGCAGGCTTGGGAATTTTTCTCAGAGTTTGTGTGAAATGTAGTTAATCTAGTTAAAAAACAACGAAACTTTGATATACTTTTATCAACACCACTTCAGTTAAATATACTATTTTTATTTCAGTTCTGCATGAATCAAATTTAATATTTCTGTGTGAGGAGAAAATCAAATAAAGATTTAATGAAGAGCAAAAAAGCAAAAACAAAACAAAAACAACTGATTATCAGCAGCATTAACTCCTATAATAGCTTTCCATAAAATGCCACTTGAAAGAGTGAATGTCTATTTCAAGGGCTGCTGGATTGTTAATGAGTAAATCATGACAATTTGCTACTTAAATGGACATATGAATGAATGCTATTATACTAAGTGTGTGTTAAATTATAAACAGAATAGATAAGCAAGCATTAAAAGTAGGAGGAGGAAAGAATGTAATGCCAATTGAGTTAGTGTGAGCTTAAAATAAATCCTTTCGTATTTTTTCTTCCATCATACAAAAGCTGCTGTTTAGCTATCTAAAATGACTAGATCCATTTGTATTCATCCTCTTCTAACAAATTAATATTTATAATGCAAAGAATAAATCTATTTTTTTTCCTTTAAGTATCTCAACAATTATATAAATTTTCCCAAAGTTGACTGCAAAATATTTTGGACAGAAGGACAAGTCTAAATGTGTAACAGAAGTACAATAAACATTCTTTTTACTTTATTTAATGTTGAGATATTCTGTTGTTTTTCAGTTGCTAAGTTGTATGCAACTCTTTGCAACCCATGGACTGCAGCTGCCAGGCTTCCCTGTCTTTCACCGTCTCCCAGAGTTTGCTTAAATTCATGTCCATTGAGTCAGTGATGCCATCCAACAGTCTCATACTCTGATGCCTCCCTTTTCCTCCTTCCCTCAATCTTTTCCAGCATCTGAATTTTTTCCAGTGAGTTGGCTGTTCACATTAGGTGACCAAGATATTGGAGCTTTAGCTTCAACGTTAGTCCTTCCAATGAATATTCAGAGTTGCTTTTCTTTAAGATTGACTGATTTGATCTTTTTCCTGTCCAGGGGACTCACAGGAGTCTTCTCCAGCACCACAGTCCAAAGTCATCAATTTTTTGGCACTCTCCCTTCTTTATGGTCCAGCTCTCACATCTGCACATGACTACTACAAAAATCATAGTTTTAACCATATGAAACTTCATTGTCAAAGTGATGCCTATGCTTTTTAATACACTCTTTAGATTTGTCATTGCTTTTCTTTCAAGGAGCATCTTTTAATTTCATGACTGCAGTCTCTATCCAGTGATTTTGAAGCCAAATAAAAATAAACTCTGTCACTGTTTCCATCATTTCCCCATCTATTTGCCATGAAGTGATGGGACTGGATGCCATGATCTTAGTTTGTGAATGTTGAGTTTTTTTAAGCCAGCTCTTTCACTCTCATTTTTCATCTTCATCACGAGATTCTTTAGTTCCTCTTCACTTTCTGCCATCAGGATGGTATCATCTGCATATCTGAGGTTGTTGTGATTTCTATCATTAATCTTGATTCCAGATTGTGATTCATCAAGCCTGTCATTTCACATGATGTACTCAGCATATATGTTAAATAAATCAAGGGACAATATGTAGTTATTCTTTAGTTCCTCTTCACTTTCTGCCATCAGGATGGTATCATCTGCATATCTGAGGTTGTTGTGATTTCTATCATTAATCTTGATTCCAGATTGTGATTCATCAAGCCTGTCATTTCACATGATGTACTCAGCATATATGTTAAATAAATCAAGGGACAATATGTAGTCTTGATGTATTCAGATCCCAGTTTTGAACCAGTCTGTTGTTCCTTGTCTGGATTTAACTGTTGCTTCTTGCTTTATCAGGAGACTGGTAAAGTGGCCTGGTATTCCTGTCTCTTTAAGAATTTTCCACAATTTGTTGTGACTCATACAATCAACATCTTTAGTGTATTCAGAAGCAGAAGTTTTCCTGGAATTCCCTTGCTTTTTCTTTTGTAATTTTTTAAATTAATTTATTTTAATTGAAGGCTAATTTTTTTTTACAATATTGTAATGTTTTTTGCCAAACATTGACATGAATCAGCCATGTATGTACAAATATTCACCATCCTGAACTCTTCTCCCACCTCTCTCCCATCCCATCTCTCAGGGTCATCCCAGTGCACCAGCCTGAGCACCCTGTCTCATGCATTGAACATGGACTGGCCATCTGTTTAATAAATGATAATGTACATGTTTCAAAGTTATTCTCTCAAATCATCTCACACTCACCTTCTCCCACAGATTCCAAAAAAGACTGCTCTATACCATTGTGTCTCTTTTGCTGTCATGCATATTGGGTTATCATTCCCATCTCTCTAAATTATATATATATATATATATATGCATTAGTACACTGTATTGATGTTTTTCTTTCTGATTTATTTCACTCTGTATAATAGGCTCCAGTTTCATCCACCTCATTAGAACTGATTTAAATGCATTCTTTTTAATGGCTGAAAAATATTCTATTGTGTATATGTACCACAGTTTTCTCATCCATGCATCTGCTGATAGACATCGAGGCTGCTTCCATGATCTGGCTATTGAAAACAATGCTGCAATGAACATTGGGGTACACGTGTCTCTTTCAATTCTGGTTTCCTTGGTGCGTATTCCCCACAGTGGGATTGCTGGGTCATATGGCAATTCTATTTCCAGTTTTTTTTTAAGGAATCTCCACACTGTTCTCCATTGTGGCTATACTAGTTTGCATTCCCACCAAAAATGTAAGAGGGTTCCCTTTTCTCCACACTCTCTCCAGCATTTATTGCTTGTAGACTTTTGAATAGCAGCCATTCTGACTGGTGTGAGATGGTACCTCGTTGTGGTTTTGGTTTGCATTTTTTCTGATAATAAGTGATGTTAAGCATCTTTTCATGTGTTTATTAGCCATCTGTATGTCTTCTTTGGAGAAATGTCTGTTTAGTTCTTTGGTCCATTTTTTGGTTGGGTCATTTATTTTTCTGAAATTGAGCTGCAGGCATTGCTTGTATATTTTTGAGATTAATTCTTTGTCAGTTGCTCCATTTGCTATTATTTTCTACCATTGTGAAGGCTGTCTTTTCACCTTGCTTATAGTTTCCTTCATTGTGCAAAAGCTTTTAAGTTTAATTAGGTCCCATATGTTTATTTTTACTTTTATTTTCATAACTCTGGGAGATGGGTCATAGAGGATTCTGCTGTGATTTATGTCAGAGAGTGTTTTGCCTATGATTTCTTCTAGGAATTTTATAGTTCCTTGTCTTATATTTAAATCTTTAATCCATTTTTAGTTTATTTTTGTGTATGGTGTTAGAAAGTGTTCTATTTTCATCATTTTGCAAGCGGTTGACCAGTTTCCCCAGCACCACTTGTTAAAGAGATTGTCTTTTCGCCATTGTACATTCTTGCTTCCTATGTCAAAGATAAGGTGTCCATGGTTGCATGGGTTTATCTCTGGGCTTTCTATTTGGTTCCATTGGTCTATATTTCTGTCTTTGTGCCAGTACCATACTGTCTTGAAGACTGTAGCTTTGTAGTATAGCCTGAAGTCAGGCAGGTTGATTCCTCCAGTTCCATTCTTCTTTCTCAAGATTGCTTTGGCTGTTCAAGGCTTATTGTATTTCCACACAAATTGTGAAATTATTTGTTCTAGTTCTCTGGAAAACACTGTTAGTAACTTGATAAGGATTGCATGGAAACTATAGACTGCTTTGGGTAATATACTCATTTTCACTATATTGATTCTTCCGATCCATGAACATGGTATATTTCTCCATCTATTTGTGTCCTCTTTGATTTTTTTCATCAGTGTTTTATAGTTTTCTATATATGTATATAGATCTTTTGTTTCTTTAGGTAGATTTACTCCTAAGTATTTTATTCTTTTCATTGCAATGGTGAATGGAATTGTTACCTTAATTTCTCTTTCTGTTTTCTCATTGTTAGTGCATAGGTAAGCAAGGGATTTCTCTGTGTTAATTTTATATCCTGAAACTTTGCTATATTCTTTGATTAGCTCTAGTAATTTTCTAGTAGCGGTTTTAGGGTTTTCTCTGTAGAGAATGATGTCCTCTGCAAATAGTCAGAATTTTACTTCTTCTTTTCCAATATGGATTCCTTTTATTTCTTTTTCTTCTCTGATTGCTGTGGCTAAACTTCCAAAACTATGTTGAATAGTAGTGATGAGAGTTGGCACCCTTGTCTTCTTCCTAGCTTTAGGGGAAATGCCTTCAAATGTTCACCATTGAGGATAATTTTTGCTGTGGGTTTGTCATATATGGCTTTTATTATATTGAGGTATTTTCCTTCTATTCCTGATTTCTCAAGGGTTTTTATCATAAATGGATGTTGAATTTTGTCAAAGGCTTTCTCTGTATTGACTGAGATAATCATGGTTTTTACCTTTCAGTTTGTTAGTGTATCACATTAATTGATTTGTGGATATTAAAGAATCTTTTCATCCCTGGGATAAAGCCCACTTGGTCATGATGTATGATCTTTTTAATATGTTGCTGGATTCTGTTTGCTAGGATTTTGTTCAGGATTTTTGCATCTATGTTCATCAGTGATATTGGCCTGTAGTTTTCTTTTTTTTTTTCTTTTCTTTCTTTGTGTGTGTGTGTGTGTGTGTGTGTGTGTGTGTGGCATCTTTGTCAGGTTTTGGTATTAGGGTGATAGTGGCCTAATAGAATGAGTTTGGAAGTTTACCTTCCTCTGCAACTTTCTGGATGAGTTTGAGTAGAATAGGTGATTTTCTATTTCTTCCTGGTTCAGTTTTGGAAAGCTATACTTTTCTAAGAATTTGTTCATTTCTTCCAAGTTGTCCATTTTATTGCCATATAGTTGCTGATAGTAGTCTTTATGATCCTTTGTATTTCTGTGTTGTCTGTTGTGATTTCTCCATTTTCATTTCTAATTTTGTTGATTTGATTCTTCTCCCTTTGTTTCTTGATGAGTCTGGCTAATGGTTTGTCAATTTTATTTATCTTCTCAAAAAATACAGCTTTGTTTAGCCTATATATGTTGGTACTTTTAATAATTATTTTTTCTATAATTGACATCTAATCTTACTTCACTGTGATCAGAAAATATGCTTGGAATGATTTTTTTTTTTTTTTTTTTTTTTTTTACCAAGGCTAGGTTTATGGCCCAGGATGTGATCTAGCCTAGAGAATGTTCTGTGTGCACTTGGGGAAAAGGTGAACTTCATTGTTTTGGAGTGAAATGTCCTATATATATCAATTAGGTCAAATTGGTCCATTGTTTCATTTAAAGTTTGTGTTTCCTTGCTAATTTTCTGTTTAGTTGATCTACCCACAGGTGTGATTGGGGTATTAAAGTCTCCCACTATTACTGTGTTCCTGTTAACTTCCCCTGTCATATTTGTTAGGATTTGCCTTACATATTGCAGAGCATGGGAAAAGGTGAACTTCATTGTTTTGGAGTGAAATGTCCTATATATATCAATTAGGTCAAATTGGTCCATTGTTTCATTTAAAGTTTGTGTTTCCTTGCTAATTTTCTGTTTAGTTGATCTACCCACAGGTGTGATTGGGGTATTAAAGTCTCCCACTATTACTGTGTTCCTGTTAACTTCCCCTGTCATATTTGTTAGGATTTGCCTTACATATTGCAGAGCACCTATGTTGGGTGCATATATATTTATGATTGTTATATCTTCTTCTTGAATTGATCCTTTGATGATTATGTAGTGTCCTTCTTTATCTCTTTTCAGAGCCTTCATTTCAAAGTCTATTTTATCTGATATGAGTATTGCTACTTCTGCTTTTCTTTTGGTCTCCATTTGCATGAAATATCTTTTTCCAGCCCTTCACTTTCAGTCTGTATGTGTTGTTTGTTTTGAGGTGGATCTCTTGTAGAGAGTATATACAGAAGTCTCATTTTTTTATTCATTCAGATAGTCTGTCTTTTTGTTGGGGCATTCAACCTATTTACATATAATGTAATTGCTGATAAGTATAATCCCATTGACATTTGCTTTGTTGTTTTGGATTCGACTTTATACACCTTTTCTGTTTCTTGTCTAGAGAAGATCCTTTAACATTTGTTGAAGAACTGGTTTGGTAGTACTGAATTTCCTTAGCTTTTGCTTGTCTGATTTCTCCTTCAGATTTAAATGAGATTCTTGCTGGGTACAGTAATCTGGGGTATAGATTTTTATCTTTCATCACTTTTAGTATGTCCTGTCATTCCCTTCTGGTCTGAAGAGTTTCTATTGAAAGATCAGCTGTTATCCTTATGGGAATCCCCTTGTGTGTTATTTGTTGTTTTATCCTTGCTGCTTTTAATATTTGTTCTTTGTTTTTGATCTTTGTTAATTTGATTAATATGTTTCTTGGGGTGTTTTGCCTTGGGTTTATCCTATTTGGGACTCTCTGAGTTTCAGGACTTTGGTGGCTATTTCCCTTCTCATTTTAGGAAAGTTTTCAACTATTATTTCAAGTATTTTCTCATGGTCTTTCTTTTTGTCTTCTTCTTCTGGGACTCCTATGATTCGAATGTTGGGGCATTTGACATTGTCCCAGAGTTCTATGAGGTTGTCTTCATTTCTTTTAATTCCCCCTCTGCTTCATTTATTTCCACCGTTCTATCTTCCACCTCACTAATCCTATCTTCTATCTCAGTTATTCTACTGTTGGTTCCCTCCAGAATGTCTTTTGATCTCAGTTGTTACATTATTCATTATTCTAAAGCAGGCCCTGGGTTGCATGTACTTTCCAGGTATAAGTGGCTCAGGTTCAGGTTCTTGGGTACTCCAGAAAAGTGCAGACTCGGTTGGGCCTGTGTTTTGTGCCCTTCCCAGGCCCAAGCAGCTCAGGCAACCAGGTGCTTGGTGAGTTCATTCTCCCCAGGTGGGGTGGGGCATCTTATCACCCCCCATGTCCCAGCACCTCGGTTTCCTGGGTGTGCAGTGGGAATGCCATCTCAGATGTGCTATGTATCTCCTCTGGGGAGGTAATCTCTGGCTGCAACCCTCCTGGCAGATGTCAACCATCCAGGATCCCAAGAAGACTTGGTTAGCAACTGGGAGCCTGCTCTCAGTTTGGTTGAGGATGCCTCTCTGGGGCTGAGATTGCCCCTTTCCAGCTCTGGCTGTCACCCCCTGCCTCTCTGCCTCCAGCAGGGGATGGGCCAGTCTGCAGCCTGCTAGCTCTCTTCTGGTATTTGCTCAGTCCTTTCTTCTGTGAGCGAACCCAGCAGTGCCATAGGTTAGAGCTTTTCATGGGAAAGTTATCTCTCTTTTTACTCTCTCTCTGGCTATCTCACACTTTGGGTTGGGTTGGCTCCCTCAGATTGTCCTCAGGGCATTCAAGCCTGGTCCTTACCCTAAGCAATGAAGCCCACACTTTCCTGTTCAGCCCCGACTTGCTGGTGATGGACATGAATATCCGGGCTACTTCTCCACTGAGAGTTGCTGTTAGGAATGTAATCTGTGGGTCTTATTTATTTATTTCTTTTTCCTCCTGGTTATGTTTGCCTCTGAGATTCCAAAACTCCCCACAGACCCACTGGTGAGAGAGTTTTCTGGTGTTTGGAAACTTCTCCTCTTTCATGACTTCTTCCCTGGAATGGGTCTCCATCCCTAACTCTTTTGTCTCTCTTTTCTTTTATATTTTGTCCTACCTCCTTTCAAAGATGATAGGCTGCCTTTCTGGGTGCCTGGTGTCCTATGCCAGCATTCAGAAGTTGTTTTGTGGAATTTGTCCAGCATTCAAATGATCTTTTGATGAATTTGTGTGGGAGAAAGTGGTCTTCCTGTCCTATTCCTCCACCATCTTCTGCTTTTTCTGTGATTCAATGGAATTTGATGATCTGATCGCTGGTTCCTCTCTTGTCTAAATCCAATTTTTACAACTGCAAGCTCTTGGTTCATGTATTTTTGAAGCCTAGTTTGAAGAATTTTGATCATTACTTTGCTAGCATGTGAAATGAATGCAATTGTATGAAAGTTTGAACTTTCTTTGCCTTTTGAGGATTGGGATAAAAACTGATATTTTCCAGTCCTGTTGCCACTGTTAAGTTTCCCAGATTTGTTGGCATGTTGAGTGCAGCACATTAAGAGCATCATCTTTTAGGATTTGAAATAGCTCAGCTGGAATTCTATCACCTCCACTAGGTTTATTTGTAATAATGGCTCCTAAGGGAAACTTCACTTCATACACATGATGTCTGGCTCTAGGTGAGTGACTAACGTTCTAGGTTATCTATGTCATTAAGACTTTTGTATAGTTTTGCTGTGTATTCCTAGTACGTCTTCTTAATGTCTTCTGCTTCTGTTAGGTCCTTGAAATTTCTGTCCTTTATTTTGCTCATTTTTGCATGAAATGTTCCCTTGGTATCTCCAATTTTCTTGAAGAGCTCTCTAGTCTTTCCCATTCTCTTGTTTTCCTCTATTACTTTGTATCATTCACTTAGAATGGCTTTCTTTTTTCTCCTTGTTATTTTCTGGAACTCTGTGTTCAGATGGATATATCTTGCCTTTTTTCCTTTGCCTTTCACTGCTCTTTTTTTCTCAGGTATTTGTAAAGCCTCCTCAGATAGCCATTTTGCCTTTTTGCATTTCTTCTTCTTGGAGATCATTCTGATAACCATCTACTGTACAGTGTTGTGGACCTCCACCCATAGTTCTTCAGGCACTCTGTCAACCAGATCTAATTCCTTGAATCTATTTGATACTTCCACTATTAATCATAAGGAATTTGATTTAGGTTATACCTGAACGGCCATTCTAGAGAAGATCAGCCCTAGGTGCTCTTTGGAAAGAATGATGCTAAAGCTGAAGCTCCAGTACTTTGGCCACCTCATGCAAAGAGTTGACTTATTGGAAAAGACTCTGATGCTGGGAGGGATTGGGGGCAGGAGGAAAAGGGGATGACAGAGGACAAGATGGCTGGATGGCATCATCAACTCAATGAATGTGAGTTTGAGTGAACTCTGGGAGATGGTGATAGACAGGGAGGCCTAGCGTGCTGCAATTCATGGGGTCACAAAGAGTTGGACACAACTGAGCGACTGAACTGAACTGAATGGCTTAGTGGTTTTCCTTACTTTCTTTAATTTAAATCTGAATTTTGCAATAAGGAGCTCATGATTTGTGCCACAGTCAGCTCCTGGTCTTGTTTTTGCTGACTATATGGAGTTTCTCCATCATTGGCTGCATAGAATATAATCAGTCTGAGTTTGGTGTTGACTGTCTAGTGATGTTCATGTGTAGAGTCTTCTCTTGTATTATTGGAAGAGTGTGTTCTCTTGACAAAACTCTGTGAGCCTTTGGCCTACTTAATTTTTTACTCCAAGGCCAAACTTGCCTGTTACTCCAGATATCTCTTGATTTCTTACTTTTGAATTCTAATCCCTTATGACATATAGAACTTTATTTTTTTGGTTTTAGTTCTAGAAGATCTTAGAGGTCTTCATAAGACCTTTCAACTTCAGTGTCTTTGACATTATGGTTGGTGTATGGACTTGGAATACTAATGTGATGTTGAATGGTTTGCACTACAAATAAACCCAGATCAGTTTTGTTTGTTTGTTTGTTTTTGAAATTGCACCCAAGTACTGCATTTCAGACTCTTTTGTTGACTATGAGGGCTACTCCATTTATTTTAAGGCATTCTTTTTTTTTTTTTTTTTTTTTT
>SJYC01025658.1:0-11728 GCA_006408675.1 Madoqua kirkii | reverse complement strand
GTCAAATTATAAAAAGGCCTAAAAATATGGTCATTAGGTAAAATATTTAGTATCTAAGGAGAAGGATGAATTGGGAGATTGGGACTGAGATATATACACTATAAGAATCTACTGTATAGCACAGGAAACTCTGTGCTCTGTATTGAAAGATATGGAAAAAGAATCTACAAAAGAACGGAATATATATATATATAAAACTAATCCACTTTACTGTACAGCTGAAAATAACACAATCTTGTGTTACAGGGAAGAACCTATTATGATTCCGTGTTGGATCTTTCTATTACTCCAACCTTTGCTTCCTGTTGCTTTTGTTCACTAAAAGGACACTGTTTATACAGAATGGCCTGCCTTGGGGAACCCTGCCCCGCTCTGTCTGAATGTTAAACCAAAGCACCTTTTTTTAGGACCCTGTCCACCTTTGAGTGGCTACAAGAAGAAAGAAATTAACACAATTCCCTGCGCAAGGCTTGCCATTCTAGGAAATATTTGTAAGATTATCGGCCTTTTTACTTATTTCCTCAACTCAACAACCCCTGTTCTATAAAAGAATCTGATATCCAATTCCTGATAAGATGGCTACTTTGAGACTTTGGTCTGCCATTTTTGGTCAGTTGGCTAGTTGTAATCCTTGCCTCAATTCCTCATTTCCTATTCACTGGCCTGTCATGCAGCAAGCAGGGTAAGTTTCAACCTGGTAAATATTGTAAATCAACTATATTCCAATAAAAATTAATTTTAAAAAGTACATTGCCCCCCCCAATAAAGAAATGTATCAGCTACAACAATCTAAATTTATATAGTTAAAATACAGTTTCTATTATTCTATCATGCAAAAGCAGCTAGATAGATCTTCATGAAATTTAGATGGCATATTTGAGGCAACCTGACTTTACCTGTAGGCTACATGGTGTAAATTTTTTGTTTCCTTTTTTATTTTACAGAAGGTCCTCATTGGTTATCTGTTTTGAATGTAGCAGTGTGAACATGTCAATATTTGTATTATTATTATTATTTAAAAGTTTCCATGAGGGCAAATGCTGTGCTAATATTGACCTCAATTTCTCATCAGTAGTATACTTAGTAGCTGCTTGATAAATAATTTATTGAATTATCATTAATATTTTGTCTGTCAATAAAATATTTATTACTTTAGTACTACATTCACTTGAAAAATAAATTTATATATATACTCCATACTTCAATATACCCCAAATCCCTAAATTTATTCTTCATTTGAAGCAGATTTCCACTACTAAAATAATGTTTAGTATCTATGACAGTATGTAACTGCACTAAAGTGAGCCAAACAGTTGTATTTCAATTTTTATATTTACAACTTCAGTACAACTTGGAATTGTTGAAGGAAAGGCCACCAAGAACATATCTATGGTCAAAACAAGGTAAGGTATACTGAACTTGCAATTGTCAGGGTGAATACACATCAAAGGAAAAACATGATATCTTAGTGAGAAATAGCTCAGAGGTGACTATGAAAGAATTTGAGCTTGTGGTGGATAATTCTAAGGAGGGCATAAGGAATAGAGTCCTATTTTGGACTGGATGCTACCAGTAACTCAGAACAATTTGGTAACTGAGACTCGTTGTATTTGGGGATAGGAGAGAATCAAAGCTGGGGACAGGTATGTCATTGGTAAAAATACCTATAGGCCAGGATGGAGGAAGATAATTATTGTTGTGGTTGAAAAGTGTCCCTGTTTCTGTTTCGATTCACCACAGTTGTAGAGTAGCTTGCCTGATTTTTTTTTTTTAATCATCTAAAGATTAAGTTCAACTGGAAACATCAAAGACTTAGTTGACAACTATCAAGGCCGTTTCTTCACATAATCTTATGGTAGAATTATTAAGTACAAGAAAAATATTCTGCACCTTTTTTGAGATTGATTACAGGCATGTTCTAAATTATTCTAAACAGTAATAGAAAACAGTAAAACTAATGACATTTTTCTTGGCTTCTGGAAGTACAAACAGTCCTCATTTTGTGTGGTAATATAAGACTGTAAAAATATCCATGCAAGCTGGCACTGTACAAAGTGATCTTAATTATAAATGGGAAAAATAAAATTGTTCTGCTATCTATAAAAAATGTTGTCAAAATATTAAAAACTCTTTTACTGTTGGTTATAAATGTATAATTTAAAAAGACAAATTGTGAAACTAATATTTATGTAGTGAACTATAATTTGAAATATCAGAAACATGACAAGTTATTTTATTTTCTTGCAAAAAGTTATAGAGTAGCAGTTAGAACAATGTTTTTGTCCTTTTTTCTCATCTTATGACCTAATAGAATAGGAATCTTTTCTATTTTTTGGTGAAGTGTCATAGTCTTTTCTAAGACTCTATCAGTTCAAATATTTTATCCTTTTTGTTTTCAATGTTGTGAAGTATCTCCAAGAATGTTTGCCAGTGACTTCCTTTCTGACATGTTCATTCTTTTCAACACAACCACTTTCCTCATTTGTGTCAAGAAGGCTGCCCTTGCTAAAATCCTGAGGCTGTGTGTCTAGAGGCTCTCCAGCTGCCGCAGTATCACATTCTCACAGTTGAAAATTTCTTCTATAAATAGTTTGTCAATATTCAATTCAAATTTCACTTCCAGTGTTATCATCTTTGTTTCTTTGCTTCATTTTTATCTTTAGTGACCAATTATCACTTTAGATTTTCCAGATTTATGATATATGTGTTAAAGCTGGATGGCATCACTGACTTGATGGATGTGAGTCTGAGTGAACTCCAGAAGTTAGTGATGGACAGGAAGGCCTGGTGTGCTGCGATTCATGGGGTCTCAAAGAGTCGGACACGACTGAGTGACTGAACTGAACTGAACTGAACTGAGTCATTCAGAGACAAAATGGGAACATAACTGCATACTTGCCTACCTATGTATGAACCAAGAGCTATACAGTGACCAATGGCCAACAGAATTTGCAAGAAGGGTTGTGGCTGGTCTCCAATCATAATGTATATCTATTAGTTGCATAGTAATTTGTGGACTGAAGTGTTTGTAGCACAGTTGGATTCTTTGCAATTACTCTTAGTTAATATAGTTTGATAACTCAAATTTTAATCATGTAGTTGAGAAGCTGTACTTTTTTTAAACTAAGCCATGGTAACTCAAATGCATGCATAGCAGAACCATGCAAAAAGAGAACTATCTGCATTTAGACATTTCTAATGATCTACCATTGGAAAAGACCTTGATGCTGGGAGGGATTGGGGGCAGGAGGAGAAGGGGATGAGATGGCTGGATGGCATCACTAACTGGATGAACATGAGTTTGAGTAAACTTCAGGAGTTGGTGATGGACAGGGAGGCCTGGCCTGCTGTGATTCATGGGGTCACAAGAAGTCAGACACGACTGAACTGAACTGACTGAGCAACTGAACTGAACTGAACTGAATGATGTAATATTCAGTATATTTTCAATAATTCTATAAAATGTCACCCATGCTCCATGATTTTATATAATATCATAACTATGGTTATTTTATTGAGAAGAAAGCTCATTAAGAGTTTAATATCTTCCTGTGCACTATGAATGAAAGAATGCATTTGCTAGAGATTATAAAAACAAATAAAATAAGCATTAAAAACTATATTACCCCACATAATAAGAAGAAAGAGTGGTTCTATGGTTGACTAGTAGAATGACTTGATGCCAGTATAATGAAGTCAAGTTTCTTCTGCATTTTCCACTTTATCAATATAGCTGCCATTTTTTAAAATACTTTATTCTACATTACAATACTGTATTGGTTTTGCCATACATTGATATGAATCAGCCACAGGTGTACACGATCTCCCAATGCCGAAGCCACCTCCAACCTCCCACCCCATATCATCTCTCTATAGCTGCCATTTTTATCCTTAGGTTAGTACATCTTGTATTAGTTCTCCAGGGCTGCTGTAACTTCGATGCAATTCTGTTAATTCCATCCAGTATTAGAAAAGACCAAGATTTCTTATGTGTCTCTCATCAAAAGGAGATTTCCCAGAAACCCACCAGAAGAACTTTACCTCATTAGCTAGATGCTTTATATACTTTTGTCTATATTTATCACTGATAAGGGAAATGAAACTTGATGGCTGGGTTTTCCTCTAATCTCCTTTAGAACTCATAGCCATGCATGCTGAGGAACCTGGATACCAGAATACAATTAGGATTTCACTGGGAATGAGCAAAAAGATGGAAACAGAGGGTTTCTAGACAGCCAAGAATGCCTGCTCTGATTACTTTCCATCTCTTCACATTCACTTAGCCTTAACAGATTTGCTTGGTAAAGAATCTGCTTGCAATGCAAGAGACCCCAGTTTGCATTCCTGGGTCAGGAAGATCTGCTGGAGAAGGGAAAGGCTACCCACTCCAATATTCTTAGGCTTCCCTTTAGCTCAGCTGGTAAACAATCCGCCTACAGCAGCGAAGACCTGGGTTTGATCCCCAGGTTGGGAAGATCCCTTGGCAAAATGAAAGGCTACCCACTCCAGTTTTTGGCTTGGAGAATTCATGGACTGTATAGTCCATGTGGTTGCAAAGAGTCAGACATAGATTTGCAGTAGTGTAGTCCTGTCTGAAGAACATATATTTTGGATTTAAATTTGCATCTTTTATTTACCAATTGTGGAAGCTAAACTCTGAACTCACATTCATTTTTGAAACAGCTTTATATTACTTCATATAATTATCATGAAAATTAAAACCCAAGAAATCAAAAGTTTCTGGAACATTAAACATATTTAATAAATTATAATTAATAACAAGGCTTCCACTATATCAGATATAATACCTAGAGTCATCATCACATTCTTTGTCTTTTTAACACAATGTTAACATTGTTTTCTATTTTGAGAATGCTTTAACAAGAGGCATTTTAAAAAATTCTTTCATTTTTATTTAATGTAAATCTTGATTACCCTATCTATATTATTTATACCATCTTAACAATATTCTTCACTCACTCCTGTGATAATAAGGTTGATCAGACTTCTTCAACTTCAGTTTCCACTAGCCTTATTATAAGATAATAGAATATATATATATGCCCTCAGTTCCTGGCACAGAGCTTCTAAAACTCTTCGAATCTCCATCGTGATAAATCTGTTTTTATGCTAAGGAAGTGATTCTGAGAGGCTGGGGATGATTGCTAGAGGAACAACCACAGAACTAGAGGGTTAAAACTTTAAACCCCACCTGATTCAGGTGGCGCTAGTGGTAAAGAATCCGCCTGCCAATGCAAGAGACATAAGAGACCCAAGTTCGATCCCTGGGTGGGAGATCTCCTGGAGGAGGACATGGCAATCCACTCCAGTATTCTTGCCTAGAGAATCCCACGGACCAAAGATTCTGGTGGGCTACAGTCCATAGGGTTGCAGAGTCAGACGTGATTGAAGTGACTTAGCATGCAGCACAACTTAGTCACCAATGTCCAATAGTTTAATCACAGATTTAATATACATTTATATAATGTATGTATAAACAAAGAAGGATGCAAAGAAAACTTTTAGTTAGAATGCTTGGGGTTCTAGAAACACACCAATGATGAAAGGAAATTGAGAAGTGAATATAATGATTTTTTTAAATAAAAATAATGTACTGAGTTATATGAGGGAGAAAATTAATAATTTAATGTTTGTAATTAATGTATTAAATTATAATTTATACACAACTAAATATTATGTTTAAAAAATAGAAATATGTCTTGCAATATTTGATCTTCTACCTCATTTCTGACTCAACCCTACAATCCTTATAAATTCCTATGAGTACTAGCAGCATCTTCTGTTTTAATAAGACTTTCTAATGGGCTCCTGGATGGAGACTGGTCACCAGAAAGATCAAATCATGATTAGAAGGTTGGAATGTTCAGCCCCAACCCCTGTTCTGTAGAAAGGGAAGAGAGGCTAAAACTGAAGTTAATAGTTGAAAATGTCTAAATGAGGACTCTTCCATAAAATCCAAACAGTAGAGGATCTGGAGAATTTCTAGGATGGAGAACATATCCACACCAGAAGGGTGTGGCATCTCAACTCCATTGGGACAGAAACTCCTCTGCTCAGAACCATTCAGACCTCACTCTGTATATCTCTTCATCTAGTTGTTCACCTACATTCTTTATCAGTCTTTAGTTAACTGATAAACATGTTTCCCTGAATTCTGTGAGCTGCTCTAGCAAATAATTGAATCCAAGAGTGAGTAGATTATGGGAACCTCTGATTTGTAGCCAAGTTAGACAAGTTTTGAGTAACTTGAGGGATTGGCATCGGAAGTGGGGAATAGTCTTGTGGACTGAGCCCTTAACCCATAGGATCTGATGTTAATTCCAGATAGATAGTGTCATAACTGAAATAAATTCTACAACATCCATTTGTTAGAAAACGCCATGGGAAGAAAAAGCCACCTCTAAGGACGGTTGATGGAAACCTTTATTCGAGGGTCGCTTTTGGACAGACTCCTGGCGGGGAGTGGGAAAGGGAAGGGAGTCTGCAAGGTATAGGGGTGGCACGAGGTTTTATAGTCAAGGCTGGCGTTCAAGCCAGGTCCTCCCATATAAGGTAGAAAGTGCGGGCTGTAGTGGTGATTGGCACTTGATTGAGCCAGGCCATGGGGTTGGTTCCTGGAAGTCTGGTCCACTTCCAGTTCCTGTTTGGGCAGTGGCCAACCGCCAGGACCTTTCACGACACTTTTCTGGGGCTTTTCGTCGCAACATGCCCGAGCATGCCCGACCATGCTCGACCTCTCACCATTTATATGAGAAAATTACTTGTTGTAAAGGGAAATTATGCATTTGGAGACCAGAGTCAGAAGTGGACTGTGAGAGTAGAAAAGGAGACACACAGGAAAAGAAAGACATATAGTAAGTATTCAGGACTGATTTCCTTTAGGATGGACTGGTTGGATCTCCTTGCTGTCCAAGTAATTCTCAAGAGTCTTCTCCAACATAGTTCAAAAGCATCAATTCTTTGTTGTTCAGCTTTCTTTATAGTCCAATTCTCACATTTATACATGACTGCTGGAAAAACTATAGCCTTGACTAGATGGACTTTTGTTGGCAAAGTAATGTCTCTGCTTTTCAATATGCTGTCTAGGTTGGTTAAAACTTTTCTTCCAAAAAGTAAGCATCTTTTAATTTCATGGCTGCAGTCACCATCTGCAGTGATTTTGGAGCCCCACAAAATAAAGTCTGTCACTATTTCTACTATTTCCTCATCTATCTGCCACGAAGTATTGGGATCAGATGCCATGATCTTAGTTTTCTGAACATTTAACAATAATGTTATAGACAGGTTCAAGTGACTTTTCTGCTAAGAATATGCTTCTCAGCACTTTTTTCAGGACCTGTCCCAAGTATTTCCTTCCTGCTGTCTTCACAGATTGTTTCAGTTGACACTAATCTCTCCTAGTAGTAATGGATAAGTTCTGTTTTCTTGATTGTACATTTTGGTTGTTGATTATATTTGAAGTTTCTGTTTATATTATACAGACAGGTTGATGATAAATTCCAAATTAATGTATAAGGTATTGCATGACAATATGATCAGGTACACCTTTTCTCTGACTGAGAGAGTAAGGAATCTTCAGTGGAAACAGAGCCTTCCTTAGAAGACAATTCAATATGAAAGTTAGAAAGATTGCATTGAGAAAACTACTGAAAAAAGAAGGTAGCTGAGGAAATCCTACTTCAATACACTTTGGTTAAGACCCTCTTAAATCAGGGAACTTTATAAATCTGTTGTAAATATAATGCGTTAGTTCTAAATTTTTTGTTTCCAGTTGAGTCACCTGGTTTCATTTATCTCATCCTTTCATATCTCATCTTCAACTATTTTTTAACATCTAAATTTCTCTTAAGTTATTAGATAGGTTTCATTTATTTCAAGCCACAGATTCCCTTTTAACACCAATAAAAACTAACTAAATAGATTGAGTTAATGTTGTTCAGAAAGTGTTTCAAAGATTTTCTTAGTGTATTTATATCATCTGAGAATTCACATAATTTAGTCTCAAACTTTTAACATAAGCAGCTAAAAATGAAACAGAAAACTACAAAGTCTAATAATATGAGTTCCAGAATGCAGTCTCTGTTTAATTTATACTAAACTCCATTCTTTCTACTGTTATTGATACTGTGTATAATATCCACCTCACATTTGATACAACAAAAAATTTTATATTGATGAATTTCAAATCACAACTCCTTGCAAACCCATAGAATTACAAAGGAAAGAGCCATAAGCAAATGTCTTTCTAACTGGTCCACAAATAGCACTATCTACTTTAACAGCCACTCCACATAAGGTATGGAAATTTAATTACTCCCCAGAGTTCTCTATAGTTCAGGCATTCAGAAGATATAAAAGGGAAATATTGTCTCTTTGCTAAGTTTTCCACATTGTGATAAAGCTGGTCAGAAGTGCTCTTAGATTATTTTTCATATCCAGATATTACATAGAAAATTTAACTATTAAGATGTCTAATACATCCTCCCAGAATTTTGAAAGATTTAGAGAGCTAGTTCATCCTCATAAACATAGAAACAGGCAAATACAATTCTTTTCAGATAGTGATTTATTCTACTTTTAGCATTAACCAGAGAATTTTCAGATACACAGAATGTTGTAAAAAGTAAATCAGTTTTATAGACCATATAATTATTCAGTTCAGTTCAGTTCAGTCGCTCAGTCATGTCAAACTCTTTGTGACTCCATGAACCGCAGCATGCCAGGCCTCCCTGTGCACCACCAACTCCTGGAGTTCACTCAGACTCACATCCATAGAGTCCGTGACGCCATCCAACAACCTCATCCTTTGTCGTCCCCTTCTCCTCCTGCCCCCAATCCCTCCCAGCATCAGAGTCTTTTCCAAAAAGTCAACTCTTCATATGAGGTGGCCAAAGTACTGGACTTTCAGCTTTAGCATCATTCCTTCCAAATAAATCCCAGGGCTGATCTCCTTCAGGATGGACAGGTTGGATCTCCTTGCAGTCCAAGGGACTCTCAAGACTCTTCTCCAACACCACAGTTCAAAAGTATCAATTTTCAGTGCTCAGCCTTCTTCACAGTCCAATTCTCACAACCATACATGACCACAGGAAAAACCATAGCCTTGACTAGATGGACCTTTGTTGGCAAAGTAATGTTTCTGCTTTTCAACATGCTGTCTAGGTTGGTCAAAACTTTCCTTCCAAGGAGTAAGCAACCATTAATTTCATGGCTGCAGTCACCATCTGCAGTGATTTTGGAGCACAAAAAAACATAAAGCCTGACACTGTTTTCACTGTTTCCCCATCTATTTCCCATGAAGTTGAGAAAGTCATTTCCTAGGCAGGTTGATAAGAAGTCTAGGGGTCCCCACGGAGAGAGGGGTCGGGAATTCTCAAGGAGGAACAAAGGACAAACTTTTTTTCTCTATATTCCTTAGGATTATATAACAACGATGTATTCTGCCTGATGACAGTCTTTGGATTAAACCTTCTGGCTAATTCTGTTATCTTGAAATGTAAATTATGGGAGTAAGTCTGGTGAGGTCTTTACAACCTCCAGACATTCTTTGGATTCTGCTTTATTGACTATGCCAAAGCCTTTCACTGTGTGGATCACAATAAACTGTGGAAAATTCTGAAAGAGATGGGAATACCAGACCACCTGACCTGCCTCTTGACAAATTTATATACAGGTCAGGAAGTAACAGTTAGAACTGGACATGGAACAACAGACTGGTTCCAAATAGGAAAAGGAGTACGTCAAGGCTGTATAGGGTCACCCTATTTATTTAACTTATATGCAGAGTATATCATGAGAAACGCTGAACTGGAAGCAACACAAGCTGGAATCAAGATTGCTGGGAGAAATCTCAATATACTCAGATATACAGATGACACCACCCTTATGGCAGAAAGTGAACAGGAGCTAAAAAGTCTCTTGATGAAAGTGACAGACAAGAGCGAAAAAGTTAGCTTAAAGTTCAATATTCAGAAAACAAAGATCATGGCATCCGGTCCCATGACTTCATGGGAAATAGATGGGGAAACAGTGGAAACAGTGTCAGACTTTATTTTGGGGGGCTCCAAAGTCACTGTAGATGGTTACTGCAGCCATGAAATTAATGGTTGCTTACTCCTTGGAAGGAAAGTTATGACCAATATAGACAGCATGTTGAAAAGCAGAGACATTACTTTGCCAACAAAGGTCCATCTAGTCAAGGCTATGGTTTTTCCTATGGTCATGTATGGATGTGAGAGTTGGACTGTGAAGAAGGCTGAGCATCGAGGAATTGATGCTTTTGAACTGTGGTGTTGGAGAAGACCCTTGAGAGTCCCTTGAACTGCAAGGAGATCCAACCTGTCCATTCTGAAGGAGATCAACCCTGGGATCTCTTTGGAAGGAATGATGCTAAAGCTGAAAGTCCAGTACTTTGGACACCTCATGTGAAGAGTTGACTTTTTGGAAAAGATTCTGATGCTGGGAGGGAGTGGGGGCAGGAGGAGAATGGGATGACCGAGGATGAGATGGCTGCATGGCATCACGTACTCTGTGGATGTGAATCTGAGTGAACTCTGGGAGATGGTGATGAATAGGGAGGACTGGCGTGCTGCGATTCATGGGGTCGCAAAGAGTCAGATATGACTGAGCGACTGAACTAAACAGAGAGTATATAACTCCACTGCTAACACTAGCAAGGGGGTACTCTTTCTGCCTCCTTCTGATGCCTATATCAGAAGCTTTCTCTATCTCCTTTATACTTTAATAAAACTTTATTACACAAAAGCTCTGAGTGTTAAGCCTCGTCCCTGGCCTCGAATTGAATTCTTCTCCTCCAGGGGCCAAGAATCCCAGCATCATGATTCAATAACCTTTCATCTTGGGGGCTCGTCCAGGATCCTTCAGGACAAAGTAAGGATGCTTGGAGTTCTAGTTCTTTGTTCTCTTAGCAAACATGTTTTCTGCTGTGCTTTACTAACTCTGTGGTGTACTTGTGTGAATGAATGGCATACCCTGCATGAAGCAAGTAAGGCGCCCTGCTCTGCAGTTCCATGGTGATCTCATACAGCTTTTGGCAGAAACCTGTGGGGGGTTTATACTGATCTGCCAATGCCAAGAGGCAGCCAATGTCTCCTTAGGGAACCGATTAGAAATGGGCAAAGTGTGTGGACCAAACTCTCCTTTCTTGGTCAGACTTTTTGATCTCTTTGACCATTTCATAACTCCTTGCAAGTTAGATGTACTAACCTAATCTATCGGATCTTAGACTTTCAAGGGACTTGTGATCTATACTGTTACGGTGCACTGTGGCTTAGATCCCAAACTTGAATTGGTAGTCAAGAAAGCATCTAGCTTCACTTGGAATCGGAAGTTCAGAAACTAGATGGAGCTCGGGCTCCAAGAACATCTCTGAGCTTAAAAGTTTACTCAGATTGGAACTGCAATGGGTTTTTTCCTTTGGTAATGCTGGCTCTTAGTGTACCAGAGGAGGCTCTCGTACTGGTGTGGTGATGCTTGAAAAGAACATCTCAACTTTATGTTCTTATCAGTCTTATTGTGGTCAGGAATATACTCAGGGTTGTGCACAGGCGCTCATGTGATGAATGTTTCCCCCAGTGGTCTTAGCTAGGGAGGCATTCTGGAAGGTTACTCTGATTGCACCCTGGGTAGCATCAGAGGCAAGCAAAGTTAAAGGTGAAGAGCTGGACATCAGGTAGAGATGCTATCA